>JAYRBW010111647.1:0-18092 GCA_036023295.1 Invenusta paracnida
AATTTACAAAATTTACATGAAAACTTTGTTGAACTAGTAAACAATTTCTAAATCAACAAAAAAAGATTGTATTTTTATAAATGAAAGTTAAGAGTGTATATGATCTCTAAGAGGAGAATGGATATAATTTGGATGAATGGATATTGAATGAATATTCTTACATATTTTTGTCAAAAACATATTGATTTCATCTTGTAATGTTACATAGAAAATAATGTAAACAAATTTCGATAAAAACATTTTAGCCTTATAATGACTTAATCTAAAATATCTGCGTTCAACAAAAATAATTTCCTTTAAATTTCTATGCATTGTAAATTTAGTAAATTCGTGTTTCTCAATTTAAAAAAAATCACTATATCCATTTTTAAGATGAAATATTTCCGTAAAATGAAAGCACGAACATAAGTCTAAATATTATAATACATTATTAATTAATAAATATAAATACATAATTAATACATAATTATTATATATTATTATAATATAATGTATAATTAGAGTATTATGACAAGTTCTGAATAGCTAAATTTATGTATACAAAAGAAATATATAGATGACATCATTAATTAAAAATTCATATACCTATGATTTTAGGTATTGTGGAAGTATTTTTTACGGTGTATATGTATTACTGATGCTATAGATTTTTATGTTGGTTTTAGATATAAAACATGCATATTATAACTTATTATACATATTTATCTAATTATAATTATATAAAATATGTATATAAAACATATTAATATAATAATAATATTACTATAATATTAGCTTGATGTATAACTTGATGGTTAAAAATTATTTTTATTATTTTTATTAGTTTTCATATACAATTATATATTTGTTTGTTAATATATTTTGTATGATTTCGTCAGTAGAAATTAGCGGAATTGAATCTATTATGTACAAAATTATTTTAACCTTTTTTTATTCATTTATCTAAATTGTGTAATTGACCTTACATTCATAAATTGAAGTATTAAACATAGTAATATACGTTTTAATAATGATGTGCAATTATTTAAATCGTACATAAATCATAGATTAAAATTGAATATTTAAGTTCTGAATTTATTCCTTCCCCCTCCCCATGAGAAATATGTTAATTTATTAAATAAAATGATTTGAATATTCAATACAGCTTTGGCGTTACAATTTATATCTTAAAAGATCTTATAATGTGAATACATACTAATAAGCTCATACTGTTATAAATGCATAATTTTTGTGTAATCTGCATTTACCAACTGTAACGTATAGACAACTTCTTGAACTTAATCATTCAATCAACTTTGACAGATCTGTCTACTAATTTAAAACGTTTGTGCTCCCATTATACCTGCTGAGATGCGCAGTCCTAACTCAACATATAACATCAAACTCACTCTGAATCCTATACTCAAAAAGACACCCCTAGTGAATCAAAAATCTTGATACTATCCATTCAATTAATTTTAAAGTACAAACGGCTCTGGGTAATAGAAAGAAGTGTTAAGCTATTGAAAGTGTCTACAGCGTACTCCTCTCAAACTGATTTAATTTAATATACGCATTGATAATTTTTTTATACTTATATTGGGAATCAAACTTGTAAATAAAGAGGTCGAATTATTATCAGAAATTAATCGATCTTATTTTCAGAAATTTGGGTCGATCTGGCCTTAGAGTATCAAACGTCGGATTAGGTAAGTTTACATAAATTAAAAAAAAAGTATGTATTTATTTATTGTTTATATATTTATTTATTTATCTATTTATTTTTTAATCTATTTATTTATCTATTTAAAACAAGAATGTTTGATATATTTTTTAACCCGGTTCAGATGTCAC
The DNA here is from genome assembly GCA_036023295.1 of Invenusta paracnida. Lineage (NCBI taxonomy): Eukaryota > Metazoa > Platyhelminthes > Proseriata > Coelogynoporidae > Invenusta > Invenusta paracnida. The sequence goes on from JAYRBW010111647.1 coordinate 1,834, forward strand.
GTTTTCTTTGCCTTGTTAAAGTCAAAGATAAATTTGATCAACTTTCTCCTCATTCTCGCTATTTTTCTTGTCACCTATTTACTTAAACTATTACTTAAATTATTTTCATTAAAATATACTTTAATAATTTATACTAGCTAAAGTATTTATTCTAATGAAATATCATGTCTCATTAATTTTTTGCGAGATTTTCTCGGAAATTGTATATAGTAGAGGATAATTTACAGAATTTAATTATTATAATTTTAATGCTAATTAGAACGCTTGTAAATTTTCAGGAACCTGGGTGACATTTGGAGGTCAAATTACAGATGACGTAAGGATGCAGCAAATATGTACTTTAAATTAATGAGTTTTCAATTTAAATAAAACTATCTTCATTTATCACTAATATATGTATATATGTAGTACATTGAGATTATATATTACATAACTAGTGTATAATCATCTGATGTATGTATATAAAAATAGTTTTCATATTTTTTATATATATTCCAATAATAAATGTTTGAATTATTAAATTATATGATATTAAAGCTGTTTAATTATTATTACTCTCTGGTTGATTTACCCATCTATATTATATTTTACTTCTTTTACGTGATTACAATTGTCATTGTCCGCTGTTATTATTTTCATTTCTAAAATACTTTTCTTTATTTTAATATTTCACAATTAATTATATACAGACATTCCATAATGTTTTTAATCTATTCATATTATATGGGTATAATACCTATATAGAGGTATTAATATAGTGAAAAGCTTTGTTTGTTAGTTATAAACACTAGTCTTGAAATTCTAATTAAAAAACTATTTTTTATAGTACACAATTTAGAGTCACATATACACAGTTAATAAATAAATAATATATTTGTGGTGTGTAGAAAGAAGATTTATTGATAAATTGTGTAGTACGACTGTACAATAACATATAATAGATTACAATACTTTATTTAAAGAAAATAAGAACCTGAACTTGTAAATTAAGATTCTTGCAGGTTAGTTCGAGTCTGCCATCATATTTGCAAATTTCTTTTATTACTACTTTATTAATTATATATTTGTGAATAACAAATGATAGTAATGAATTTAGTAATATATTTAATTAGGTATATGTTTCTTAATAAAAATAAACATTAGTTTCTATAAATTTGCTTAAATTGCTTAAATTTATAAACGAACTTATAAATGTTGTCACAATAAACGATTATCATAATAGTCGCACTATATTAAGCAACCACTAATATTGATTTTATTGTACGACTGGATGGATTCCTTACACAAAAATATGCACATATCGTTTTGGAAACATCATTAGATAATTATTTTTAAATGTAAACATATTCGGTTTGAATTTTATTCATTCAATTTGAAACTTTATTTTGATAAAGGGAGATATTTACACTTAAATAGACACCGAAACTATACATCTGTTCTTATTCGCACAGTATGATTAGCCCAGTCCATGCCAATCTCTAGATGAGGCAAGAAACAGTTCACTGCTAATTGTATATACCTTAAATATAAAGAATATAGTACCGAGCATATAGCACATATAGGAATATGGTAACAAATTAATATAACCTAACATTTTCTTATGATTTATTTTAAGTTTATCTTTAGGCTACTTTTAAATTCTGAAGTGTAGTTTTCATTTAAATACAGTGAAAATCTTTCTGTTCAATAAATTATTTATTTTTCATAAAACGATGATGAATAATAATATTACAATATAGATTAGTATTTGTTTTAGAAAATAATCTTTAAAATTGTAAATAAATTTAGTAAACTTGTTAATAGTATACAAATTATTGTAGTATATTATTTAGTGATTGTAAAACATAATCTTTAAAATTATAAATAAATTTAGATTACAACTTGTTTAAGTATATTTAAACACTATTTAGATTATAATTAAGTATTTTCAACTCCCTGGGTAATTTGAAATATAATTTATATGTCCCTATTACAATGTACTGATTTATCCGTTCGTTACATTTTACATTTAATAAAATTATAACAATAAGCCTAATATTATTATTGTTGTTACGAAAATATGAAATTTTAGGTATTAGTGTACTTAAGTTTTGTTTAAAAATATCGTAATTTGTTTTTATTATTTCATTCGTGATATTTTACATTTCCATAACAGGAAGCTAAATCTTAAAATATATCACCGGCAGAAATACGAAGAAATAATATTGTCAAAATGTGAGAATAATGAAGTAAACATTCATTAGTTTACTGTATAACAAACAAATTTTTGAACTTCTCTTCGATGAAATAAGTAAATTAATGCAATTCACTCTTATTATAAAGATCCGTTAAACTAGAAAATGTCAACAGCTAAAATAAAGAAGTTAAATCTAGATATTATATGTGAGATAATATATACATAGGTCAACATTGCGTAAAATACAACGGACATACATACATATTCTTTTAAAAGTCTACAATTCTATTTTCTATGCACTTCCTTTTAAATTTTATACAGTCCCATTATACCCTCGCTTTATTTATTTATTATCTCTGTTTATATATAAATACAGACCCGCTGTCAGTTTCAATTCTACGCGATATCTCTGTATATTATGTCTGTTGTACTACTATTATACATGCTATGTATGTTTAAGTTCATTATCTCCAGCTTGAGCATATATCTAAATTTACTTTACAGATTATAATATAAAGATACTTAGTTACACATAAACACACAATAAACTTTATAAAAAGGATGAAAATAAAAGTAGCTCCCAAATTGTGACTGTATTTAACATATCTTTGATCAAAAGGAAACAAAACTTCTATATTTTCTCTTTCATATATAACTAAAAAGTGTTTCACTATTTTAATAAATATATATTGTATATGCGTATATACCTTCATAATCTTATATCTACGTACGTTCAGGTTGCCGAGGAAATTCTCACTCTGGCTTATGAAAATGGCGTTAATATATTTGATACGGCTGAAGTCTACGCTGGGGGAAAGTAAGTGGCTCATCATCAGTTTGTGATCAGGTTTGACACGAATGTATTAGGATAAACTCCTAGAAATACAGGATGATGCATGACCATTTAGCATTTTGAAGAGTGCACTTAGTCCATGTGGCAGACCATGGGGCTGTTAAATAATCGAATAGCTATTTCAAGGGTAATAATATCTGATCTCTCCGCTTGTCGATTTATTCAAGAAGATAAGTGATAAAATGTTATTTGGTGCATTTCATTTAGTATTTGATTTAGTGAGTATTCTTAACAGAATAATAAGGAATAAATCTTATTAGGATATCGTCTTTAAGAAATGTATCCAATAGAGATTTTAATACTCATATTAAAAATAAGGTCAGATATATCAGAAATATTTATTGCCGTCTTGATATTATTAGTATAAAATAAACAAAACACCAATATTGTTTAATATCGCTGGAATGTTTTTCAGCTTCTAACCGAAGCCATTTTCAACCAAAATAATACAAATATATAACAAACAGTCAAATATATCATTCAGTAATTTAAAAATGGTTAGAAAATTACTGTTCTGGTTTCTGTATACATATTTGCTAAATTTAAAAGTTCATATCTACCTCCATATACATGCGAGATGAATAATATTGCGTTCGTGTATCAGGATTACATGTATTATTACCATGGTAAATATAGCTAATGGCAATAATAAGTATAATTATGTAGATAAAAGAATATATTAATTAAATGTAGTATCTCGATTTAAATATATACAAATCAAAACAAGAACGAAAAGGAAACCATGGAAACAAATTGAACTCAAACAAAATATTAAGATTACGTAGAAATGAACTCAACCACTAATGAAATCAATACAAAAAAGGCACCAAGAATTATTCACTTATTATTATTAATTATGTTGTATGTTATATTCTGTGTATTACTAATTCTAAAATTAGTATATACATATGTATATATCTAAAAATTCATTAAAATTTAACGGAATATATACTGTGACAAATGTTTGACCATATATACATTTTTAGAAATGTCGATAAAATCTTACATGCATATACGTATATTCATCACTTGCAAGGAACTAGTTAATATAAAATTGAAGAATACTTTAAATATACGGTAGTGAAATATTTTTCTAAATTTTTGTTCTCTTCATTTATTATTTAAACTTTATTTTCAGTATGTATATTGTTATCTATATGTGTATATGCTACATCGATTTTCCATTTGATGCGTACTCCTTTTTTTCGACATATACAATTAATCTTTTATATACATAATAAATAGCAGTTATGGCTTATAAATAATGAACCAATTTTTCATATATAGCAGTACAGTATATAGAACATAATTATCCATAAAACAGCGCTGGGAAACCATATGGGTTAATAATAATATTCATCAATATAGGTGCAATAATTATTTATCTGTAGATTAATAACTTTATACATAAATATTTAATGTCATTGTAGGTATTATAGACATATAGTTGAGACAAATGTGCAATTGAGGATTAAATGTTGCAATAAAATAGTTTTAATTGGATGCGGATTATACTATAGAATCATCTTCATTTTAAAATTATTTCTGTTTTTGATTAAAAAATTTCCTGAATTCAACAAGAGATTAATTTTTTCAAATCATTATATATATTTTTGTTTAAAATTTCATTCATTTACTATTAATTATTTTATTATATTGATGTAGGTAAGTTAGATAATGATAAGTTTATGGTATGTTTTTATTTTTTCAGAAGTGAAATAGTTTTGGGCAAAATTTTGAAGAAAAAGGGTTGGAAGTGAGTTTATACCACTCATCTTTAAATCTTTATTTCATTAATGCTATGTAACATATAACGTATATAAACGAATACATTTTTCAATTTCAGACGCTCAACTTACATAATTTGTACCAAACTCTTTTGGGGAGGAAGGTTTGTTCTATTTATAATGCTTTCAAAAGTATTAATTAAATAAATATTTTATAGTAAATTTATATTTTTAATCCTGATTTAATCCGAATTCATATTATTTGTTGATATCTATGAAAAGGTCTTTATTTTCAATCGAAAGAAAAGTATTACCTTTATGTATAGCCAATATAATTAATAATTTAATATATTTGTCTAACTACAAACTATAACTTTCAAGTATATCGATGTTTTGGTTTTACCTATCAAGAATTTATTTGCTAGACACTTTTTAGTTTAACAGTTTTATAAATTATATAATGTGGCTTACCCGCTATTAATAATATATAGAGTAAATTGCCTTCCCACTTTACCGGGATATATACAAATCATAATTTACTAGTAGCCATACTTATAGAGTAAATAAACATAATTATTCTATTGCCTTACGCGTAAACTAATCAATCGATAATTATCTCAATGCTGAGCTGCGCAAATCAGTTTGTTAAAGTAAAAACATTACGTACTGGTGTTCGAACTTGCTACCTTCGGGTTTAAAGGCAGGAGTCTAATCCTCTCCACTTGTCTACTATACTCTCCTAAATGTGTATTTAAGAATGTGTTGAAATAAAATACTGCTAGCTGGATGCAGCTACTGTATTATCATCTTCAATCCGAAATTATTTCTGTTGTTGATAAAAAAATTTACTGAAGTCGACAGATTAGTTTTGTCAAAGCATAATATTTCTTATTTCATTCATTTACTATTAATTAATTGGTTTTATTGTGTACTAATGTAGAAACCATAATAATAAGAAAGTGGAAATTGTAAAATTGGGTGAATTTTTTTTTAATTAAATTAATGCAAGTACTTTTGAAGAAAATGTAAGGAAGCCAAACTATTGCTGTTGTTAGATAAAAAGGTGTAAAATTATAATTAAAGGAACAGTGGATAACATTTTAACTACATAAAAATTAGATTATAAAATAAAGCAAAATATTAAAAGGGTGAGACAGAATAAAATGTGATCCTATATAAACAAATTTCGGTGCATTATTTATGAAAGGCGAAGATTTCTTATTTGCCTTTCGAAAATATACCTTCGCCAAAGAAACAAAGACGAAGCCATAAAAATGCAAACCAATAATGTCCCATTCACTTGGGTTTTGCTAATAACGTAGGAACCCTCAGTGGTGTACTTAATGTGATATGAACAATATATATGTTTGCCCAATAGCAAAAGAAGAGAATTAAATGTTCCGTATTCATTAATTATTTACATGTTTTAGTAGATTTTCTTGCTTTTCCATCACAGCAGGAGAGAAAAATATTGTGTAGAATAAGATTAACATACAATCTAAAAGCTCACACTATAACAGAAAGTTACCTAAAGAAATCAATTTCACATGTAATATATTTTAAACTTATATTTTACGATATATTATATATACGTACATATTATATTAAACATGTATTTCTATGCATTGTATTATACACATATATTGCTTCTTCATTATTTATAAACCTTCATTTGTATAATTTCATGGATCTCCTCAGGGCGGAAACCGAAAGAGGCCTTTCGAGGAAACACATCATAGAAGGTTAGTGGATACCTTTGACTTTTTAAAAATGTTTTCACTGTTAAATAACAGCCTTAGTTACTATATTAACCCTTTGCAACAAATCGATCATTATTATTATTTGGGTTAGCTTTTTATAATAGATGTGTGTTGATATTAAAAATTAACATGTGTGATGTAAGATGAAGTCTGAGAAAGATTGTATTGTGTTAATCATTGTCTTCAGACGTTATCTCTTTAAATTATTCTTATTATCTATTATCTAAGCTTCCTGAATAATTTTGCATACTTATTAAACTTTTAAACAGACAATTGAATAATATTTGTACAATCAATATTTAGCTAAGGATTCTTTCTGTTTGTCATTGGTGCGTAAAAACATTCAAAACAGCAACAAGTAGTGTGTGTATATTCCAATACATACTCCCATATTAATCTAACTATTTGAATGGTTAACACCCTATGTTCATGTTGTTAACTGTATTATTTTTAAACTAATAGTTAAACAAATATATATTACTAAATATATTTCAATCGGTTTTCATATTCAAGTTTACATGGATTCATGCTGTTATTTCTATTTCATAAAACTATTCGTAGCATCATGGATCTACAATTAGACGCTTCAGTGCGCCGACCCTCAAGCCATAAAATCTCCATAATTTTGAAAGCACAATTTATGATCTTAAAGTAGATATATATATATATATATAATATATGATGCATATGTTTAAAAAATGAATTAGTAATGATTGATATAGTAACATTAATTAAATATAGCTTCAGGATTCCCAATTCCCAGCTCTCATCCATTAAATATAATTTATAGTGATGTAGTTTTACCCGAGTATCGATATATGCAATAAAGAGACAAATCTAAAAAAAAATTTTAATATTCAAGTTTCGGAAATAAGTTACAAGAAGTAAAACACCTCTATTTTTAACTGTTTCCTTTATAACGGTGATCCCTTCAGGACTCAACAGCTCCCTGGAGCGTCTCCAACTCGATTACGTGGATATAGTTTTCGCAAATAAGCCAGACCCGCACACTCCCATGGAGGAAGTTGTCCGCGGCTTTTCACACATCATCAACCAAGGCTGGGCCTTCTACTGGGGCACTTCACGTTGGTCCGCTATGGAAATCATGGTAACGGCTCTCGATCGAAGAGTCGAATTTCTGATAGTGATATAGTATTTTAATAAATTATTACTCACAGTTTTATATCACAAGTAAATTCACTTAATTGAGTTACGCGTAAGGAGTAACTCATTTTTAGCAGATAGCATTAAGAAGAAAGAATCAACTTATGATGAAAAATTGGATAGAAATGAATAACATTTAATTATAATTATATAATAATAAAATTAAAATAATAAACATATCAAAAGATAATTATGAATAAAATTAAAATCAAAATATATAAAAAAATAACAATAAATAAAGATATTCAAAATCAAAAGAAACAACAAGTTAACAACTTAAGAAACAACTTAATTAACTGGTATTATAAAAGAAAATTGACTGTAATTTTTTAATTACGTTCGATATTTTACTAATAGAGTAATTCTTCCGTATTTAATTAAGAATATAATGCAGGGAATATATAATTTATTGTGATCTATTTTCCGTTTATGCTAACCTTTAAAAAATACTTATTCTTCAAAAATCTTCTTCATTTTATCAAAAATGCTACACCACCTTGATGCGGTTACTTTGAAGACTATTTTTGACTTTTAGATAATCATACATATTGAAAATATGACGGAATTTAAAAAAGTAATCAGAGAGTCATAACAAAATTAAAAATTAAATAAATAAGAAGTCTAATAAAAAATATTAATAAAGAATAGGCTTTTTTGTGTATATTTTCAAAAGCATAAAAGTATAGGTTTAGTTATTTTGTTATATTGTTATTATGTAAACAATTTTTTAATATATTTTATTTAATATAACATTTGTAACGCAAAATATATTTTAAAACTTTAAAATGTTTCACAAAATCTATAAACCTAATGAGACGTTCTTCCCATTTGTTGTGTGTTACCTCAGAGACACTTTTTTTATAAACCCTTAAGCATTACGCAGTAGAAAAGACATATATTACAAAATAGGATATTTCAAGAAACAGGGGCCTGAAGCAATTTACAAAAATGTATAGTTTGCACTATGTAAATAGTTTTCTTGATTGAATAACTGACTACCAAAATAAATATCAAATATTCCTTTTTCTACTTTGAAAAAATTAATGAAAATCATTTAGCGTATATATCGTTTTAAAATGTGCCCTGACGTATATACATATAATACATTCTACCTAATGTATTTAGAATTAGAAATTATAATTATTCTCACCTAAATTTGTAAATATTTTAATCAATTTCGGGTACGTTATAGATAATTTGGGGCTTTAAACGTTTTTCTCTACACACGTTGGGGTCTGTATAAGCGTCATATATTCCAAAGATTAATCGAGAGTCTTATGCAGTACATTTAGGATAATTAATATTAGTATATTTTGGCATCATATTTACGAGGTAAGCATGCCTCGTTCAATAAAATGTACCAATTCACTATCAAACTGTTCAGAAAGTAGAAAAACTCACCGAGTTTAAAGGTCTCTATTCGAGTTGCACAACTCACGATATATGTAGCTAAAAAATAGCAAAAACTATATTTTTAAAATGGTAAATAGTATAACTATATATATAAACTATAGTATCAAATATTATAAGACAATTCATTTATACATACATAACAACGGCTTGTATAGCGCTGCTCGTAAAAACCGAAATTTAAATTTTGGACCTCAAAAGTCTGAAGCAATAATTGAATAGATTTAAGATACAATTTTTGGACATATTACAGTAAAACTGAAATATATATACAATGTATATACAATGTAAATATATTATATCGAAAAGGTATCATCTTTAAAAGATGAGCCTTAGATCTATCGAATATATTCCATTGAAATAATAAATTGTTTCATTTTACACCACTCGACTCTATAGAATAATAATTAAGTAGTATTCTTAAAAATAGTGCTCTTTCAGACCCTAATTAAATAATCAGGAGTGCATAGATAATACCTACAGAAATAAGCAGTTTTAAAGTACTTCGCAGGCTGCAAAAAGACACTATAAGATATTAAAGAACAAACATGTAAATAAAATTTACACATGCTTTTTTCCACTGCATAAACACCCGTATGCATAAAAGAAAATGTTTAAAAAAATTATTGAAATATAATTTAAATCTTATTGAAACTGATACCTTTTATAAATTAAACGCGAATTAAACCAGATTAAAGTAAATTTTTTAATATTCAATTTCAAAATGAAATTATTTTGTTTATATTTTTACTTTCTTGTTTTATTGAGTTAGATAATTTTTATGACCACATGTTTTCATTAACATATATGTATAAAGTAGAATATTGTTATACAAAATTATCCATATTTTTAAGTTACTTAAAAAATAAGTTTATTCATAAATTTCTCCTTACATCACTTTGAACCATAAAATAATACATATTGCTAGTAATAACAGTATATTTATTTTATACTTGCTTTTTATATTGAGCTAGCATAATATATTGAATTTCGCAGAAATGGTTAAACTGACGAGAATGTCGATGAGAATATTTTTTATGTTATGGATCATGAAACGATTTAGTCTACCCTACTTTTTATTTTATATCTATGTAAAGTTTTTATCTTCCAAAGTCCGCAGCTGTCTGTCCGGGTTAAAAATTCATTCCCTATCTACCTCTGATACGTGAAACAGTATAAAAATAGAGATTAAGAAGCTTTTTAATGCATATGTTCAAATTTTATGTATACCTATAATATAACTCGTCTATGTACCTATGTATTAATCTTTTACTACCCTGTTTTTTTCCTATGTATGTGTGTGTATTAAAAAATCCATTTTTAACTTCTAAAACGTACTTTTTATGCATCAATAGTTCCAATAGATCTATAAAATAATAAATAAAAACTAATTCCGCCTTAAAGCAGCCAGTGACTGGTTTGTTTAATATGATCCATATTACTCATTTCTTCGAAATGGTGAAGAAAAGCAATGTAACAACGTAGGAAGATTTGAGGAGAAACTAATAAAAGTTAGTCAGTAATGAAGGAGGTGTAGAGGAAAAGTTTTAAAAAATCGTTTAATTCAGATCCCTAAGAACTGCCTAATTTTTAAAACTAATTGCTTAAAATTAATTACTTTATTTAATATAATATTTAATCAATAAATTATTTTATGTGCAATAATTTAATAATAAACAATTAATTATGCTATTAACGAATTATATACTCTTATACGATTTTTCACCGTTGTATTCTATATTTGTCTAACGAAATTTGAAATATTGTCACATGAGCCGAAGGCGAATCAAATAAAAAAATATATAAATCATCATATTAATGTATAATCCATCGATGACGTTAAACATTTTAGAAGCATGTTTGTGACTTTTTCGAATTCGGAGAATATTTATTATCCAATAACTGGGTTATTTCTTCTTTATTAACCTTATTAACACTCTTTTATTTGATTGCATTTTAGCGTTGAATTAAATTTTATTGAGCGTTGAATTATTTTTATAATTTATTCAATTATAATTATTCAATAATTATTTATAGTTAAAATATTTATTTAGCTGCCGCATCATCTAATATTACCGGTATTCAACTATCGATTTAAATTAAATAGCACATATAACAGTAGTACTGTTAAATTATTCAGAAAGTTTAGGTGCATGGATTACTGTGAAAAGGATTTTCGCTTTTCAAGCTAGTTAGTTGTTTAACTTCCTGTTAAGCTTATAAGTGTGATGCTTTCTTTTAATGATATATTAATTGTTTTTTCGGTTATATGCATTGGAATTTCTATAGTATTTGTCTACCAATACGTAAGTGTAAACATAACTTTTGTCTTTTTATTGCTAAAATTAGTTAATTAATGTTTGTTAGAAATGAATGTTTAAATAATTTTGCTTATCATAGTAAATGTTTTGGTTTTAGATGTACTTGAATAAGCTAGTTATACTGCCTGCTCCATACTATAATGATGATTCAAATAGTAATATTTACTATAATATGTATAATGCATTAAAAAATTACAATTCATATAATTATCATATTTTTATTAAATGTGTTCATTAAAATCTGTGAATGCTATACTCAAAATTCAAGTTGCATCCTATTTATTCAATTACTGTTTCTACTGTGTATAGGTATGGTAATAATATAATGATTATTAAAACGATATATATGCGGATTGATTCTATGAAAACAGTGTAAATAGTTGTTAATATATGTAGTTGTTTTATAAATATTCATGATCCATTGTAACTTAATTAATTAATAAATTCGTATGTCTCGGATAGAAATAAAGTTAACTACATAGAAATATAGTTTCACAATTATTAGAATAATTATATTTTAATAGATTAAAAAAAATCAAACCTTGAATTAAAAATCTTGATATCACTTATACGATGTTAATATTTTGTTATGGGACACCATATAAACATTTTAAACTTGTGTTAAATAAATATATACCTGTGTTTTAGGGTTCTTGGCACCGGCATTATGACGGTGCGAAATTAATAATAGTCGGTACGAGATTACATAAGTTAACTCCCTTAGACTTTGACTTTTTGTTTGTTTGTTAGTGGTATTTAGATTTGCCAGTGTAAAAGAATTAAAAAAACTACTATTATTGTATTACATGTATATTATAAATGAGGCAAGTTTTGTTGTGATATAAAAACACTCGTCTAAGCAAGAATCACTAAATTATAATATGGTATATAGAATATTAAACATAATAATATACTGCGCGTAATTTCTATTTTAGAGGTACATATTGTTTATTTTTTAGAAAGAAAATTCTTGTCTTGAATTTCACCATAAGAATTAATTAAAATCACATGAGTAAAACTTTATACTTTTTACACTATTTATTTATGTAGTACGACGAAGATTGTCTAAAACTGAAGTCGGAACTTACGGAATGCCAAGATAAACTTTTGGAAGTGCAAGTTGAAAATCGAAGACTGAATGCAGAACTGAAAAATCGTAGTGAAATGGTTACTGAGCTGCAAAGTGATAAGCAAATATTGGAAAGCCAGTGTGCTGCTTATGCTCTCAAAGTGGATAAACTTAACGATCTATTAAGGTAAGGCCTGTACCAATAATGTGTATATCTTATATAACTACTGTAGTTAAAAAGAATCTGTAATTCATATGCGTAGTGTATATACATTTAATTCGTATTTTACAAAATACAGACTTAAGCTCAATAGAATTTTGTATTTAATAGATTAAAACTTTGTTCTTAAAATCTTTCATTTTTATTGCAGAGAAATGACTTCAACCAGTGAGTCTCTTTCAGGTAATTGTATCCCCTTAATGCATTGAATTAGTTGTACATTTTAATTAAAAATAGATTTCTACCATAATATTGTCTATATTAATTAAATATTTATTGGTATGTATTTATGCTAGTATATATATATATAAGAAAGCTGTATTACGTATTTAAGATGTAAATATGATTTGTATACATTAAGTCAATCTTTTTTTATATCGATTTTATTGTTTATGTTGAAATCTATATAATTTTTAAACATTCTTCATTTAACATTTTAGTATTGTTGTGTATTACGCTAAATTTTATGTAGGTATGTATAGTAAACATTAAACTATCAGTTTCTACTTTTTTATTTTGTATTACATGTAATCAAATCAGTAAATGTTTCCATAATGAAATTTATTTATTCTATTAATTAGATATTTAGAAATTTAATTTAGAGTTTTCGAATGTTATTTTTCTCATAATATGCATTAATTTTAGTACTTATTAAATAATTAAATTGTTATTGGGTTTTTTCTTCAAAACATATAATATACACAATAATACAAATAAATATAATCATAAATATTCATATTTATCCAAAACGTTATCCATCTTTCCCTTTTATAGGAGCAAAGGAACTCCAACTCAATTGACTCCTTTCTATTTGAAGCTCTTTTTATTTGTGTGAAGCATTTTAGTGATTTGCTAGAATAATTTATAAATAGTCTTTCCATTACGACACATGTCTCATACGTATTTTATATAATTATTTTGTAATTTATTTTATAAATATTTCTTATTTTTGGAACAAGATAACTAATCTCATTTTGAAATATTTTCCATTTTTATAATAATATATAAAATATGAACCATTTAAAAATTTCAAATGTAAGATTCGATAATTGTATTATGCTATGTATATATTTGTAATGTATTATGTATTTTTTACATCTCATATTTTAACGGTATAGTTCATGATATAATCTATTAACTTTTATGTATTTATATTATTACATTTTCCATATTTCTGGATTGCAACAATTATATAAAGATATATATTCTTTTGTATATCTTATAATATTGTTAAAACATTCATTTTCTTTACTCTAAATAGTATTGCAACTTATTTTATTTAAATAAATTTATGTTTTAAATAATGGGGGACGGCTTTAAGGCTCCTTTCCAGCATTTTTCTGTGACTTTTAAATGAACAAATAGTGTAAAGTTTCGTGATATTTTTAAAGTAATAAATAAAGTTTTACAAATTTTTACGTGATATCCACTATTAATTGTGCACTCAAAAAGACACTCTAAGAAATTTAAGATACACATTTTTCTTGAAATGGATGAAATGAACAGGGTTCTGATTAGTTTCATATAAAAATAATGAAGTACGATAACATTTTTTAATTTTACGAATTCAAAAATATTTGTTAATCAACTTGTTTATATTAGAAAAAATTCTTTTTACCATTTTTCAATGTAATACGGGACAAAACATCTCTATTTAACTATATGCAAAGTGTCTGCATAAATATGTAAAATGTCGCAATAAGTTAAAATAATCTGAAAGTTTTGTATTTTTAACATATATTTGAACAATTCCAAAATATCTTGAAAAGAGCATTTCTCGTTTTAAGGTTACATAGTACAATAAAGCGCTAGTTTTATGTACATAGTGCAAATATATAAATACATTCAGTTATTATTACACATTTTTAAGTTTGCCTATTTACTTACCGAAACGGTATACACTTTTGCTTATTATATAATAGAAGCTATTATAATAATATTTGTAATAACTTCACATATAATTTCTTAATGTAAACCATTATACATACTATCAGAAATATTAACTTTAGATTGTGAAATGATATACATTTTTTATTCATATTGTAATTTACAATTACCTATAATAGACTGAATTCTGAAAATATTGCAATGTGCTACTTTTAAAGTATACACAGATTAGTAGTTGTTTTATAGTCATGTTGGGTATACCCATGTTATTCTAAAAAATGCCTTAAGAATTATGTTTAATACTTTATATAAATAATCCGGTAATAACAAATCGAAGCGGTGTATTTGTTTAAATTCCCACTTTATTAATTTCATACTATTTGATGACAAATATTCTACTTTATATAAAGAATCCGGTAATAACACAAATCTAGGCGGTGTATTTATCTACATTCCCACTTTATTAATTTCATACTACATATTTGATGGCAAATATTCTGTTTTTTTAATATCCCTAAAATAAATACGTCAAGTCTAGAATAGTTATTCGGTATTTGTTGGATATATATTACGTATTGAGCAAATGGAAAATTGTTATGGCTAATAATAAAGCCAACTTAGATTTAACCATTTGTAATAACTAAATAGGATCATAAGGCGATATTCGTTTGACTAATAATTTATGTTATAACAAGTCATAATACAAGTATACCAGAGATCGGATAACTATTATAATTATTAATATCTGTATTGATATGCCTAATTTTACATAATTTATATGTTTGTTATTTATGTGAATCATACAAAAGGTTATCCAATGTCAGTTATTGATTCTAATGCAAGAAATCATTGTTTAATCTTGATAACTAGTTTATTTCAAAACAATAATCAATACAAAACTGTTGTTTAGTAAACTCGGTTTCGTAAAAATCGTGGATTTGGTAAACGGTAAGTATAGCGGCAACCGTCTCACTTAAATTGAAATGTGTAATTGTTAAAAATAGTATCCATGAAATTAAACTTGATATTGTTGATCTCTCTATGCGTCCCAGTTCTTGATCCGAGACAAGTCATCGTTACATAAGTTTACATCAAGATCTACACCCATTGAAACTGCTTCCTTTTCTGATAAAGGTTCTGCTACAGTTTGGCCCAATTCTTCTGTATTGTCTTTTGCGATTGTGGGGTTCAAAGCTTCGGATACAAGGCGCTCCTGACTTTTGTTGATTCTGTTATACTCATAGAGTGCGATAATAATCCTGCGACCCGTTCGGCTCTGTATGATACTTTCATTGATATTCTCATCAAACAATTGCCGTAGAAGCTTTCCCACTGTGTTCGGTATAATTTCCTTTCGGTCCAGCCTTTTCACAAATTGTTTTCATCATTCCACTTGACAACTTGTTCACGCCAATCACATTTTTGCTAAACCTGATAGATTCTATGAGATTTTCTAATGGTTTCTGGTAGAAAGCTTCTTCATTTCCAATTAATTCCAAATAATAATACTTTGAAATTCTGAAGCTTTTGGTGTTACGTTTTCTGTACCCATTCACTATAAGTTCGTGAGTTAACTAGAGAAAACTCATGGTTCAATACATAGAGTAATTATACAAAGAGTGTTCACTCTTTTAAATTCTGCATGCAGTTCAATACTACTATTTACCTACGT
>JAYRBW010111658.1:0-18091 GCA_036023295.1 Invenusta paracnida
AAGGAGTATTATATAATGTCTTAGAGGACTTGGATGCTGACTCCATGACCATTATGAACGATTCTTCTGTCTTGAAATTGATAATCCAGTGTGTAGCGTTATTGTTGGATATTGAAAATATAATTTATGATTATTTGATTTGCACCATTTCAAAATAGTCAACCAAGGAGTAATCCCTGACGTATTGGACGTCCTCGACATTCCAGGGGTCTACAAGTGATTTAAAATATATGCAAACCAATATCTACCATTGGCAACCTTGAATCAGCCTTTTATTCATCTGAAATATTTACTGTAAATATTTTATTTGAATTCTAAGCTTTGGTCTCAACGACGATTTAGGTGTCAGGAGGGTCCCGGGAGAACCCGAAGGAGAAGTCCGAAAAAATTGACTCATTCAAGGAGCTTTCAAACAAAATTTTAGTACGTGTTTGCGAGTTTCAAATCATTTGGTTGATAACTTAGATATCAACAACCACGGGATTGAAAACAAAATGGGAATATGTTTACCCTCCCCCCCCCCCTTGGTCGTTCTACTGTCAATTTGAAATATTATTATTAAACTATGTATGCCTTTTTAATATCTTTTATTTAGACTGTTATCAATGTGGAAACAATAGTTTGTGTAACAGTGAAGGTACATGTGAGTGCTCTCGGCCATACGCCGGCACTGACGATCTTGGCTGCTTTGACTGTATGCAGTGCGGCCCCCATGCTGAATGTGATGTTGCCACATCCCAGTGTCGATGCAATTATCCCCGAGAAGGAGATCCCTACAAGGGGTGCACTTTGAGTGAGTTGAAAGCACTATGACGAAGATTAAGTAGAGTAAACTGGCGTAACATACTATTTTGAAACTCGAAATGTGTTTCCAACTTTATTTATTCTAGGTCCGTCACATTGGCATAGAGCTTTTATATTGTGCTCCTCAGATTAATTAAATTCATTCGCTATGTGTAATGTCATAGTTAATATTATACATTTTGTAATATATCCATTCACTATTTCCAAATATTCATGAGCAATAATTACTGCTTTAACAATATTGGATATTTTTTAATTTTAATCTGGTTTAATTTTAATTGCAAAATATGCAGTCCAGAGTATTCGATTTTGGAACCTTTCTGATCGAAACCACAACTCATCTTCCAATTAAATATCGGGATTGAAATATAGCTATACTTATATGTATAACGTGTATCTGTGGTTAGAAGATTATAACTGGAATTCACAGTAAATGTACGATTAATTAATATAATGTAACTTTTGGTCTGACTGACGAAATGAGTTGATGCCAATAAATAGTTCTAATGTAACATATATTGTTTTAATAAATAACTATCAAAATCCGGGTCTTAATAAAGAAAACACTTGCCTTATAATATATGCTTTAAGGATATTATATTCATTTTATTCAGTATTTATATACATCAGAAAATATAATATTTAGTTTGGAAAAGGAACGTTATAATATGAATGACAATTTTTATAAAAGCTTACATAAAAAGGTAAACCCAGGTACATCCATATCAGAAATGATGATCATCATTTCTGATATGGATGTACCTGTGAGACAAACATATTTATTTAACAATAAATATGTTTGTCTCACATTTTAAAATACCATTTGTTAATAACAGTGATATTATATATTATTACGAATACATGCTATAACATTATTATTATTAATACTATACATTTGCAACTAATACCTTAATTTTACTAAAGTAATAACTATTTTTTATATATAATAGGTTGTCTAAATATGTGTCCAATAAATTCCAAATGTGTCTTCGGCAATTGCGAATGCAACCCACCATATGTTGGTGACGGTTTGAGTTGCTTTGATTGTCGGAAATGCAATGATTATCAACTCTGTGTGGAAACTAACACAACGCAATTTAAATGTATTTGCAAGCCAGGGTATCAGGGTATAATTTGCAACGAAAGGACATGTAAGTTAATATACATATAATATTTACTTTATTTACTTGATATATTATCTGAAAGTAACTTTATTAATAATACATGTACGGAAAGTAGCTTTTAATATTTCTGCCATTTATATAATCGAATGTGTTATTATTGTGTTTGTGTTCACTAGTATACATATATATGTTTTAATAGTTGTTTTTTGAGTGTGTTCAGCAGTTTACATAATATAGATTTATATTATACACGATTAAATATTACGAAATAGTATCATGTAGGTAAGCTTGAAATAAAGGAAAATATTTTAACTTATGTAATACTATACTTGCATACATCTACAATATATATTCAAAGTAAAGGGAAACGTTATTAGTTCTATTACAATTTGTAATAGGTATAATTAACAAGCTACTAATTATTCATTTCTATCACATGACTCATACAATTATATTACTTGTGGATCACTCTATAATATACATTGGTTGGTTTCTAATAGGTACAAGCACAAACACATGTATTCTGGCAAAACAAGTGAATATAGCAATATATTTACCAATAGCTTTACATACAAATCTCATAAATATGATACCAAGGGATGTAAATTAATATGTTTAGTTATTCACAAGGCCTACCTATAAACTAGTGATTTCTTCCCATCAATGTTATTTATTTGTTTAGAAATGAAGCAATATTTAAAATTTCCACTCACCTCTGTATATATACTTATTATTATAATTGCCTTGTTTTAATTTTATTTGTGTTCATTTGTTTAAACTATTTCAACTTCAATTAAATAGCTAATATTTTCCTGACATTCTCATATTGAATCATAAGTCCTATTGTTTCAGTTTAATAAATGTAAAACTTTTTTCACCTAGATATTGAAGCAAGTGAGCCTACGTATTCATTACTTGATCATGGTATGTACGCATACATTTAAATCTAGCATTTCTTAAATTTAAATGTTTTAGTTTTAAATAAAAAATAATCTATAGATAATATATTTGTTTACGTTTATGTAAATATATATTTAAAATATTCAAGAAGTAGATATATCATAATGTTACATTATGAATTTCGTTCCAGGAAAGCTTTACATGTATGGCCATGAAGTGCGAGGCTTATATACCCAGAAGAGAAACACCATATTCGACAATGAATATGGCATACAGAACTGTGCTAAATTTGAAAAGCAAAATGCTTATTGGAGTTTGAATATGGGTGCCATGCATATACTTTACAAGATAATTCTTCATTTTGGAAAGACACACCGTTATGCAAATGCATTTTCCTTAGAAATTGGAAAAAGCGAGAGAGTCATGAAAATGTTCCATTTGTTGCGGGCATATATTTCGAGTCGACAGTCATTTGCATACAAGTTCCATAAACTTAGTGGCATGTATTTAAAGATGCAGTCTTTAACTAAGCATGCACAACATCTTTGTGAGGTTGAATTGTATGGTTATCGATACGGTAGGAAATGTGTTGATTTATATTATTATATATTTTAATTTCTCAATTGATTGCTTTTTAGATTGCTTTACAATCACAGTTATGCATTTAACCTTGTAATATTTGCAAATATTTAGCATTTGTCAAAACTACACAAACAGTGAATACTTATTTTAATACGTAGCAATAATTTATTGAACTGTTTGTATGTTTTTGTTCTGACAAAAGAGTAAAATCTTAATGGTGAACAAGAATCTCGTGAGAAGTTTACATGCATTGGATTATGAAATATTTATGTAACAATTTCAGTATAATATATATATAGAAATATGTATATATTACATTAATAATTCAATTGTATAAATTGGCATGTATGAATAACTTAAAGCATATTGTGAAATATCTAAACATGTAATACCATATAAAATAATAAAAACACGGAAAGGAGATAATTATTATATTTTATTAATAACTCCATTCACATAGATTACTCCAAACAAAAGTAATGTTAATATTATGTTTTTATAATAAAGTACTAAACAACAGAGTATACAGAAATGGCGTTCCAAATGACGCAAACAAGTAACAAAATAAAAACACATGTAACAATATAAAATAAAATAAAACAATCAATTGTTCATGACTGTATATGTAACTAATAATCGAAGTTTTGTATAAAATAATAGTTGACTTTAAAACTGTGTTATCATGCATTACAGAATTCCTGATAACAGACATCATAGAATGGGAATTTTCTTCCAAATACACATTTAGCAGCGTTGTTCAGAAAAAACCTATCCCCACTCTCAAATACGGGTATTTTTACACGAGCTGCTTTGAAATAATCCTCACCACTGAACATCATTTTCCTTATATGGATATCACTTTTCCAAAATACTATTGGTTTTTAGATTTTTTCATACTTGTTCATTTGAAACCCTTTTTATTATTCTATGTTGGACTTGATTTTGAACATCTCAAGCTAACTTCTTCTCATTTTGCCGATGAAATGAATCAAATGTTTCAAATTGAGGCTACATATGGTCGCATAGTCCGTTTACAAAATGAAGAGAAAGCAAAGCTTATAATATGTTTTTTGCAATTATTTGGAAGAGGTCCATGTGAGTGTCTTATTTCAGTTTAGTTATATATTTCTCTTATATTTTGATTGATTTTATGTATTTATTTTACTACTGAAATGATAAAACATTGATTTACGTCAATTGACGTAGCCATGCTTCTTGGTAGTTCAAAACTCTCCAAGCTCTTCTAGTTTTAAAGTAAAAAAGACACTGCTATAATTAATCTTCCTGCATTTCAGTCATGTAAAACTATGACAAAGTTATATTATATGTTTTCAAACAATTAATGTATTATTACCATTTGATGTGTAATGTAATTTAGAATTTCAAAAATAATTATTCGTTATAAAAAAAATATTATTTTACTAACTACATATAAAGACACATACATACCTATATCACAACGACGAATCTGTCTCTTAAACCAAAAGTTTTAATTGTATATAAAAAACGCTCTCTTACCATTATATACATGTAACAGTAAAATTATACGTACACGTAGTGTATATTATACTCAATATTTCTTTATTTTGGTTGTTAAATAATATGATTAAAAAGCCAGTATGTCAAATAGTTCACGTCTCTGATGTTTTGATTTCAGATGATACGTTTGAGCATTCGATGCCATTAGACATTGTCTTTGTAGGCAGAACATTATACAATTTGCAGCCCTATTACGCGGCTGATGGTCTTGAAAACTCTTGTACAGGTATTGAAGCAGCGGACAATGCCTGGATCGAATATGTCTTCCTCAAAGAAGTCTACGTTCATAGCGTTCAAGTGGAAATCAACACTCATTCACAGGAGTTCAACACAACAGTTGAAGCATTCTCTAATGGAAAACTGACCTTTACCAGCAACTATTTTTACCATTCATTTAAAACAGTACAATTATTATATCATGTTCGAAGTCTGGCTGAATATTTTAAAATTCTAATTAATAACAACATTATCACGTTAATATGTGAAACATATTTTGAAATATCAGAGACAGGTATGTTGATAAGGTATAAAATAATGAATTTACTCATTAAAATACATTTTTATTTGAAAACAATGTATATATTAAAATAATGCTTCTGAATAATTATTCTTTCATGAGATATATGTAGGCATAAAATATTCAATATTGTATATTGAATGTATAAGCGTATTTTGATATTAATGTAACAATTTTGTAAATACGTGTTTTGAAACATTTTTATATACTTGATAGAATACTTATAAATACGTTAAAACTATTTAAAGTATTGTTTAATATACATAATGTAAGTGTATAATTTCTTTGCAATTATGATCCTAACATTATTTTAAAATATGTATTTTATCATTTTTTCTGTAGAACTCATCTCTAACAAAAAGCACGGGGGTCCCATTGCTTGTAGTGGAGGAAACTGTCATCATATGCTTCTTCCTAGTTCATATGTTGTATCCAAAATTGTTATTTATCTCCTGGAAGACATGATTCATGAACCGTTTTTAGTTCACTGTGGCGTGGATCATAAAGATAACTCCTTTCTGTTCACTACAAATCAAGATGAGGAACACTACCAACGATTTCACATGTTAAAGACGCACGGAGCACATTGCGAATTCCTGGAAATAGAATATGTCGTAGCAAACAAATCTGCAGTTGAAGATTTAGAAATACATGCATGGAAAATTGGTAAGTAAATGTAATTGTTATTGCCAGTTTACTATTGGTAGATAATGACTAGTTTTTCTTATATAACCGCTAATGGCTTAGTTAAGGAAAATCGCTCTTATAAAATATTTATATTTTGCTTAAGTGTTTTAACCATAGAGATTGAATAACTAACTACAGATAATATACAGATAATACAGATGTATATAACTATAGATATAAACAATATATCTATTTCTATGGTTTTAACACTGTAATGCATTACATGTTTAAAAATAGTAACATATTCAATTTAAGCCATTTAGAATCATAATACATGTTTCGCTAATATTTTAAATATATCTTAATTGTCGCTGTCTACTCTGAAATGATATGAATTCTCATAAGAGCTTGACGGGTCAGAAACATTTTTTATTTCCCACAAAGTCTCAAAAATTATTATAATTATAATATGTATATCCAGTTCATTTAGCCAATTAAAACAGATTTTTAAAAAATAAGGTGGTTATTTGATATCGATAATAGTTTATAACTTGTGTTTTATCTACAACTTGACAAAATAAACTATGAAATATGCAATATTGGAAAGTGAAACAAGTATTGCATTAATTTTCTTTTTACATCTAAATAGTAGTTAAAGTAAATATATACATATATTATAATTAAATAAACAAAAAAACAATGTCCGAGGTAACATAGTTTATTACGCGACATGTTTTGAACACATGGTTTATTATCAAGCGACAAGTGAATGTGACAAATAAAAACATATGGATTAGATAGTACCCGATACAACAAAAGAAGAAAGTACCAATCAGAAATTAGGAAAGAGAGAGAGAGACATGTAAAAATCATTACAAATTAATATGTTGACGTTGTGGGAGCAATAATAGAGAGGAAAGCAGAACTAAGAAGAAACAATGAGTCAGCATTACTACAGATTTGTGTGTTTAAGATCGACTTGTGTTTAGCGATGTGTAGGGATTCCAGGATAAGCAAGTCTCTGGATTTGGGATGCGTATCAAGAACCTGAAAGCAATGTCAAGCGATACCTTATTGTTACACAAAGAGTGATGCTGAAAGAGATCGCTCTTGTGGTGTTCATTAATTCTTTTAATAAGAAATCTTTTGGTTTGTCCGATATAGGAAGGATTACACTTAGTACAGGTATATATATACACAACACCAGCCTTATAAAAGATGGGAACATTATAATAAGTTACAGAGAAAAGAGAATGAAGTTTAAGAAGTAAAACAAACAAAAATACCAGGAATTATTTTGCGCAGCTTAGAAGCGAAAAGTTGAGTGTGAGATCCTCTCAGTAGAGGTAGAGATAAATTAAAGTCAATACACTTCTTTTCGCTCAAAGCGGAAGGATTGCAGAAAAAAACGTTTAAAAATGGCTAATAACACGGTCTATTACATAGGAGGGATACCAATTATTACGAAGAATGGATTTAACGAGAATGATTTCATTGTGAAAGTCTGACCAGGAAGAAGAATGAGAAAAAGTAGAACGCGATAGATTAAAGAACAGATTGTGAATAATTTATATTTCATCGGAGCAAGAGAATTGAAATTAAGAAAAAGGCCAGTGTTAGTAGGCTTTCTATAAACACGAGAAATGAAAGAAAGATCATTAAAAATAAAATAAAGATCAAGAAACGGTAGTGTGTTGTTAATAACTAAATCTAACGTGAATTTAACACTAGCTGACAAATCGTTGGGTTGAAGAAGCAGACTATGAGCAGAGTTATCGAAGTCCAGAATGCAAATAATGTCATCGACGTATCTTTTCCATTAGTGAATTCTTACTGAGGCTGAATCATGAATAGATTTTTCTAATTTACACAAACACATTGGCTAATAGTGGGGAGAACTCATGGCGACACCATCAGAGTGACAAAAGTAAGAACCATTGAAAGATATGACAGTATCCTTACGCACGAGAAGAAGTAAATTCCTTGTAAACGTAGTCTTATCGAATTCGTAAGGAATAGAGTGAGCATCCAAGAGAGAGATAGAGTGATCGATGGCTTCTTCCAGAGGCACATTTGTGACACAGCATCACAGTAAAGAAGCTGAAGAGAGGTATCCAGTTTCATACGAGATATCTCTTTTTTCACCGAGTCAGCAGAGCAGTTAATCTGTGTCTACGGAAGTTTGGATAATAATCCCGCCAGAAAGTTAAATAAGTTGTATTAATAAGATCCAGGAAACGATACTATAGGTCTGAGAGGCACATTATGTTAGAATTCACTATTGGAAATAATTATAGTAATATTATTATGCTAAATATTATCGTTAACTATTTGATTATGATTATGTTATATACTGAAAACTCTACCGCATATTATTTAATTATTTTAATTACATGTACATAGTTACTCAATATTTATGTACAGGACAGTAAATACGTAACTAACATTTATTCTTGAAAAATTTGTAGAATATGAAATTTATTTAAAAAATTCTATGCATAAAAGTATATTCTTATTTTTAATGTATGTAACTCATTACAAATAATTATATTTAAAGAAAATAACAAATTTGTAAACTACATTTGTAATTAAAAAACAATTCGAGACTACAATTTTGTAAGACTATAATTTGGTAGTAATAGTTAGACATCAATATTGTATTCAAATTATAAAATAAACTTTCTCCATTTTCAGATCCCGAGCGCATTTTGCAATTCAACACAAAACTAATTAAATTTCGTAACCGAAAGGATTTCATAAAAACTCCTTCAATAATGAAATTTGTACCGGACAATAATAATAAAACGATAATTGTATCACATATCCATATAAAAATCCCAATTGGGCAGAGCCATACAGAATTTTCCGTGCGGCTCGGTTTAAATAATGGAACACTCAAAACGATATTTAAAAGCTCTATTTATGAGGACACGCTAATGCAATCAGGAGTCTTCTTTATTGATGTGCCACATACTCCCGCAAACATAATATTAATACAGTTTTCGGATTCATATGAAATGAGACTGTTTAAAACTGTTGACGTGCTAGCAACATTTGGTGAGTTCCTTCTTTCATCATGCTTTATTTAATTGTTGCATCATTTGAGTCCTTTCGAAGTGGTCCAATTCCTTAAGGCGTGTACTTAAACTGTGTCCAAATGATCGCAAATGACGACAACATATATGTAATATTTATAATTAAAAAATGACTATCTTTCATTGAATATATTTCTACTTATACTACTTTGCCTACTTTGTTTAAATCTGAAAATCTGGTGATTTTGTGAGACAAATTACGATATAGATTGTTGAAATGGAAATCAATGGTTTTGCCTTAAGGTCAATTTGTTTATTTTAAGAAATTTCTTTAATGCTTAGGATCTCTAGTATGTATAAATAAATATTTCTTTAACGCATTAAAATATAGTTTATTTTCAATTGTAAGTTTTAAAATATGTTTAATTAAATCTTCTCACAAAGGTCTATTAGCGTCTGCATAAGTCCTGTTAACTTATAATTGTTTGTTGTATATTTCAGAACCAGATTTCAAAAATGATGAAGGTGTGTATGGATGTTATTTTTAGAAATAATTTTACATACATAGTTTTTTTATAAGCAATTAAATACAAGTTACATTTACTGATTACACATTGTAAGTCAAATATGAACTATTATTATATAAGCTTATCTTATATGCTTTTTTCTATGGAGTTTATCAAGCAATTGTCGTACTTTTGTCCCAATATATATAATGGCATTCCACTACACTTTCAGATATCAATCTGTCCGATAAGGTATCATACTTCAACTTGCAAAAGCCTGCTTATTGCACGTATTGCTCATTTGATGGAGTGATAGTTGAAAGTGAGGATTCCTGTATGCACATTTACGGCCACGTTATATTGGATTTGCACAATGAAGTCTTCCTCGATAAAATCATTATTTATTCCCGATTGCAGTCACACCGACAAAATAATACATTTACTTTCAAACTCCTCATTTATCCACATGATATGGCGCATGTTTACATTTTCTTTACATCCATAGCACCCAATAAGAGGAAGCATTTTTCTCTAGACGTTAAACATGTGGATGCACGCTACATAAAAATAATCCCATTGCAATTGATCGGTATCGCCATATGTGAAATAGAGGTACATGGTGTAATGAGTAAGTTTTAGCATAATAAAACTGTTTTATTTTCTTTCTGTCGTTTATAGACTTGTAATAATATGAAAACAAAATGGTATACTGAAACAATTATTAATCACAAATTGCGATCATGGGATATTTTTAATTCGGAGATAATTATACATATTATGTAAAGTAATGTAGTATTGGGAATAATATATTTTGTTTTTTCATAAAGAAAAATATCACCGTAAACATTACGTTAAAATTGCCTTCATTTTTTAAGTTCTTCTTAACAAATTTAAAATTTCTATTGTATATACCTAATACAAAAATATTTGAGTAATAAGGCGAAATGTTGTCAAATGAAATATGTATATGATGATATAATTTATAATTGATAATACATGATAATACAAAAATGTAATAATGATTATAAGATGATACAAACGTATAATATGTCCAACATGTGTCGTTGATATTTAAACATAAATTTAGATAGCATTTACACTTTAGTTTACAAGTACAAGTACAAATATAAAATATATAACTAATTTATCACCTAATCCTAACACTACATAATTCATATATATATATATGTTAGCGGAAATAGGCATAATTAGGAGTTATGCATAATTCCTAGGCATTATGCATAAATCCTAATTAGGGAATAAAATCCAGGCATTTGGCATGATTCTGCCACAGATATCCCAGTCAGGTGAGTATGAAAGTTTTTTCAGTGGACTTTTTAGTCTGTATAGTATTAAGTGGTATTTATATCTATATTTTATATATTTATATCTATATTATGTATATATACTATATTATTCCTATATAGTATTCAAAATTATCATAATTTGAAAATACTGTATTTTTCCACGACAATACAAGACTCTACATTTACAGGTGTCCACTGAATACTATACAGACAAAAAGTTCACTGAAAAAAGCCTTCATACTCACCTGACTCGAATATATGTGGCATAATTATGCCTAATTCCAGACATTATATATAATGCCTAGTCATTATGCAAAATACCTAGTCATTATGCAAAATACCTAGTCATTATGCAAAATACCTAGTCATTATGCAAAATACCTAGTCATTATGCATAAATCCTAATTATACTTATTTCCGCTAACATATACATATGTTTAAATGCTATATTTTAAATTACATAAACTATATTTTTGTTTTGTTAAAGTTTTTTTATCTTTGAAAATAATATAATGTTACTGATACTGTTTTGCAATTGTTCACAACTATATTTAATTATTTAAATTATAAATATGCCAATTTATGCAGTGAATGTTTTGACTTATAGCACATCCTATTAATATGAATAATTCTTTATAAAATACTTCTTTTCAGAACCATACACTCCAGAAAAAGATGATGCGAACGGTAGCAATTAAATATAAATATAATAATGCGAAAGTATTTCACTTAATGCATATTATAAATATTATATATTTATTGTATTACAGTTTTGTGGCTGATTTTGATAATATCGGGAATTGCAGCTGTGTGTATCTCCTCTACTAACTATATAACTGACAAATTTACTCATTTAATCATTCAGTAAGTCATGTATTATTCATCTGATACCAAATTTATTAATGAGCATTATCATGCAGCACATAATATACCTATATTACATGTATATTATGAGCTTACAATGATTACATTACTATAGTTTTATCCTTCGTATAATATAATTTACGTTTAAAATAATGTATATGTTATCATATATATTTGTATAATCAATCAGAATAACTGAGTATGTAGATGACATACGACAAATGACATATATTTAGTTTGTAAAGAAAACATGTTTCAAAAATATTATACAAAAAAACATCTAAACATTTTTTATGACGTAATTTTAAATTTGTAAATAAAATTGACTAATTTTGTTACTACTACTTCGGTAGTAGTGTTGAGTATTTAATTATAATTTTATTTGAATACTATAAATAAACGTAAAAAACTTAACATTCACATACATTTGTCTGATGCAATAATCATGGTTTTTATCATTACATTCTATGCATAATTACCATAAAAATTAAATAACAAATAAGCCTAACTTTACATATTTGCTAAATATAATTAATCTTGACATTTATGTGCTATTATTATATTTTGCTAAAGACGCTAACCTATCTTAGCTGGCTATGAAACTCAATCTTATTTTTCTCACATTCTCTGTCGCCTCACTAATAAAAGTTTGTATTATGGTACCCTTCTTCCAAAAAATTCATCTATCACCGATGCTTAGTTCTCATTAGTCCTCTTTTAATAAAGAAAAATAAGCCAATTATCGTCTTATATCCGGCTTTTATTTTTTTCGAAATTTATTCAGCGTCTAGTTTTCTCCCGCGTTCATAACTACACATATCTCCGTCAACATTCTCTCGTTTCACCTTTCTTCGCCTGTTTTCAATTGTGTTTTCAATGTGTTACACTATTAGACGTCTACAATCTTCTTAGGCGCACCACAGGGATCTGTGCTAGGTTCGTGCCTCTACACGACACCGATTTTCAGCATTACAATCAGTAACTGTTTTAATCACCAGATTTACGCATGGTTTATCTTCAGTCACCTTAAACTTAATTCAGATATGATTGCTATTTTGGCGTGCAGCATATTTTCAAATATTATTCAACTGAAAATCTTCTTAACATTCTTTTCAGTAATCATATTTACGTTTATGACTGTTCCAAGATTCTCAGGATTTTTTTTATAATTGTCTGAATTTTGCTAACCATTTATTGCACATTTGTCTCAAATGTTTTCATCACCAACGTCATATTATGTAGCAGTTAAGCAATACCGAGCACACTAAAACCCTCATCAAGGCCTTCATTACAACTTATCTCGATTCTTGTAACGTTTGGTTTGCTTGTTGTTCACTCTTCAGACTCAACAATATGAAACAAATGCAGTGCTGCTTGGAGTAGACTTCCTGCTCGTCTTCAATGCATACCAAGCTATACATAATTTCAAAAATAAATTCCCCCTTTTTTTGATTTGGACATATAAAGACACATCTATATATTCTAATACAATACTATTTTTTCAGTAGATATGTACAACGTGAAATTAGGTTGTAAAATTGTTAATGATTGTATAAGTTATGTTTCGCAGTGCCATATTTTATTATAAAATCGATGTTTATGTTATATGTCTAATCGATGTAAAATTTGTATAAATCTAAATAAACATTTGTAAACAGTTTCTACCAAATAAGACTATGTTTGTAAAACAGAATATCATAAACATTGATTATATGAGTTATACTATATTACAAACATTACTATTTAACACATTTCTTTTCAGTCTGAACATATTGAATTTACCTACAAGATTGTAAGTACATTTCTGTTGCAGCTATTGTGATTTTAACATATTAAAACTATTACAACTAACGTGTTAAACTATTTATACCTATTCTACATATTATATTTCTAACCAAGAACAAGTACAAACAAACTCTTAGCTTTTCAAAATATATAGTATTCGAGCACTTAAATGCTAAATTCAAATGATTAAAAAATAATTAATATCAATCAATCTATAATTTCAAACAAGTACATTTAAACACTTTAACAAGATTAATAACATTAAATATAATGAATCCAGTCTGGCAATGTACTTGTAATGAATACCACATAAACACGTTAAATAAATACAAACTAATTTGACGTAAATCGTAAATTTATCGGTAATAATTGTTAATTATAACGTTGTTGGCCATGGCATGTTCAATATATACAGGGCCCGATCGTTCACCCTTATCAGTCAGATTAAAACATTCATCAATTTCGGTACTACTTAATTCGGGCCAGTCCATATCTTCCAAAGCGTTCGCTACTGTTTTGATAATAGAACTTGAATTGCAATACAAATATTCACTGATTTGGTCGTTCATTTCAGACTTTCGTTTATCAACAACTCATTTATAGATTTCCAGTGTACTAATTAGTGATTTATGTCCTGACACTGTTTAAACATCTAAATAACCAAACTTTTCTCCCAAAATAGAGCACGATGAAACTTGGATACTGTGATATGTATACTTTGAGTTCAAGTTTAAAAAAGTACATATTTTGGTTATAAACTTTGACAGAAGTTTTTTACTACAATCTGTTTTCATACCATGTGTCTTCATCATCAAAATATGTTTCCTTCGAGCGTTGCCATCATCTGTCACATGTTTTGCTTAATTAGACAAACACATTTCAAACAGAAATATAGGACACTTGTCACCTCCAGTAGCATATATATTCGTCCTCCAACCCTGTGCTCCGAATAATTTTCCCGGTGATTCTTTTAAAATTTATCTTTTGATTTTCTCATATATTTTTTACTTTCGGGTGAAATTTCAACCACGAAATCATCTTTTTTCATCATAACGGAATTTTCATTATCGCGGCGATAAAAAACCACACTAAATATTGTGGTTGTTTAGGAATGGGTGGTTGTAGTTTTGATGTTATTAACTTTATATCACTTGGATCTATTGGAGAGTAATGGTTAATATAACCTCTTGTTTCAACTTTTTCTTTACTACACACCGGTTAATATCCGAGCTTTTCTTGAATTGTGAGTCAGTAGTATCCGTATTTTTATCTATCGTATACATCAAATTACATATGTATATAAGACTGAAAATGTGAAATTTGAAGGATTATTACATTTAATTATGTAATATTAATATTGAGTCTAATAAATTATACAAATGCACATTGATTAGTGACAACTGTATGTTAAAGTAGTTTCCTGAAATATATCTTATCAGGATTTTCGTCCATAATTTGTTCTTCTAATCAGGACATCAACTCTAATCGGAACATGCTATTGGGACAATATTGATTAGATATAGTTTTCAACAAATTCTAACAAAATATCTTATCGGGACTGTCCTGTTTAGATATGGTTTTTATAACACATAAAATGCTATGTCCCGATTAGATATATATTTTTCAAAATATAAATATTGTTGAAAATGTCTACAAAAATTAATGTTATCGATCGTTGTTTAAAGTTAATTGAAACAAACATATATTATTATTTGAAAAAAAGGTGTCTGGCATGCATTTAGAAATAGTAAACGTTGTCTACATGTTTGGGCTTTAGCTCCCCCCATGCGCCTAAGCCTTGCAAAACATAAACATTAGAATGTGTCATTCTCAAATGCAAAGCATAGAATATCATTGTATTAAATTTTATGTATTTTTACAAATAAACAAACTTAACTTTATCATAAAACTTGTGTTAACCTTACTTCTATTTAAAAAGCAAGGTACCCCCACATCCCCGTTAAGCTCGCTTCGTTCTTCGCTCGCCAAACATTTGTGTGCGCATGGGCTTTCCTACTAATCCTTTTTGGATTAATTGTTGGGGTGTCTAATTACAAGTCAGCCCTCAGACTAAAATGCGCTCAGCGGTTCTTGTATATAAAATATTTAATAATACACGAGTTATATACATATGTGTGCTATAAAAATTAGGGATAAGAATAACATGTCTATAAGCGCAATATATAAGTATTAATTAATGTAAGTGGCGGTGGAAGCTATTTTTGAATAGGCAGTCCAAATGCTATAGTGGCACATAGGGTATGGGCCAAAAGGGTATCTAGCCCCGATGCCAAACAGTTGAGGGGCCAATGGTCCTCCGGGCCCCATAGCCGTAGATTCCGCCGCCAATGAATGTATATATAAACTTTATTATTTAAACATTACTTAAATAACTTATTTTGCGGTTATAATTATGTGAACTATAATAGCATAGACAAGCTTGATTTTAACGTGCATAGCCAGGGGTATGCATTTTTCATTATCTATTACTAATAATTACATCAATACAAATAATTTGCATTGATGTACCTAATTAAAATTTAAAACGATTTTAATTATTTGATTGGCACCATTTTTAAACTGAATTGGTTTTTATTATGTTGCAATACTTTTTTATACATGCAGTTTTACACTTTTGTAGCTACAGTCAGTATAATAACATTTTTGGATTATTTAAAAATTCCGCCCGGATATACATAGATGGGTGATTCTGCGCATGCGCAAAACGATACCCGATAAAACCAATAATTATAGACACGTCCTGATAAGAGTGAGAAATCTATCCAATGAAACTGTCCCGTTAAGATGTATTATGTGAGCATGATAAAAAATTAATAGCACAAAACGCTTTGGTGAGCGGCAAAATAAAGTTTATTTTCGAATTCTACGCCTTTGACTTGATAAATGTACTAATTTTCAAAGCAATCGAACACTTGTTATAATACATAGTTTTGAGGCAGGTCCCGATAAAATATATTTTATTAAAAAGTATAAAATATAAAATATAAAAATGAATCCATCTTTAATATTGTTAGCTTTATTTTTTTCAGGATTGATGAAAAATTATCAAAGGAAGAAAATAATCTGTAAGTTGCGCAATACCAGTTGTGTAAAAATGTTTGTATTTGTTTGTCATAAAAAGTAAACTGTAATGTAAAATGTCTAGTACAAAGTTACAATGTATATATCTTTAATTTATAATATAATAAGGTATTCAAAAACATACGTATTTTATAGATTCGACATAATATATATAATTATATGTAATGTTTTACTAATATATTTCAGCATTGATATGTTAATGAAAGAAAAGGGTGAAGGGTAAGTGCCCTGCAGCTATTTTACAATAAACGGATATCTTAAATATATAAACAAATAAACCGATATACAGACAATACTTTCCAAATGAAAATATCATTGAGTATCCAAAATATTTTGTTCTAAAGAAACTATTTTAATTACGAAGCGTTACATTTACTATTTGTTCAATTCAGCATTGCTATTTAAAATTATAAAATGTGTATGTTTTAATATGCACAACCATCCATCTTAATTGTATGCTTGTTAAAATACATTGAATGTACACGTAAATAGCATCATTTGTTTTTTATAAGTTATCCCAATAGGTATGTGTGTGTGATGAGTTTTCTTTTAGAACCTCCAAATCGTACAATAATTTCTTTGTTACTAGTTGATTACTCTTTTTATAATTTGTTTTGTTCTCTTGTTACTCATTTTAGAAACATTAAGTTGTCATAATCTTATTTCCTGGATTTCTTATTTTCTTTGATAACCGTTATGATATTTACTATATATCCGATCACTGGATGCTGCTTCTTTGGTAGCGATGGGCTTTCCAGCTTACTTGTCGATATATATTTTTGTAAACTTAATTTTTGCAAGGCAGGGCTTCTAGGTACTACATAAAAGGTTAGGCGAACATAGGGGGTAACATAACATGGAACGCATATATAAAAAAATATCTAAGTAAAAATGGAATTCGCTATGTGAGTAGTAGGATATATAATGTAATGTTCCATTTTATGCAGAATTACTCAAATTAAATAAGTAAATAACGATGTTATAGTTCTGTTCATTTGAGCGGCTGTTACACTGACATGGTAATCGTATTAGATTAGTACGGCTAATATCGTGTGTAGAATCTGTTTACGTTACACCGATTGCACCGTTTTATACACCAAAACCGTTTTAAAATTGTGGATCATTATCTGAAATTAATATTGCGTCACGATCGTGATTTCGGTTCGTCTTGTAATTAATGTTACGTTAAATATTTATAGGCTGTATGTATTATTTTTAATTCTAAACAGGAGCTGAAATTAGGAAAGCTGTATTGAATTGCTTGTGCATTCGACTAATTCTAAATTTAACCTAGAATTAAGTAATTTCTTATAAAATGAGACAACTACAGGTCATCCTCCACACACACCTTTACTATTATTGTGAAGACTTCTAATTAGATTCATAAAGGTTGCATATT
>JAYRBW010111669.1:0-18089 GCA_036023295.1 Invenusta paracnida
GTTTGTACACTCTGATTGTATAGTTTCATTTTTATGAGTATACTTCTGATTATTGTTAATATATTAATTTCATAAAATCTATTTTTCTCTATATGTCGTTGGAACTTTTGGAACATACTGTATATGTACCTACCACAGATAGTACAATATGCATATGAGTATCTCTGTCAAAGACTGAAAATCCAAATATTAAAAATCCAATGTGACCAAATACGAAGTAAATTATCAATTTATATCGATATTTCCATAATCGATAATATTTCGGGTATTGGAAGCACAACTGGGACACGTTGGATTTGGCTTAAATATGTTTTCAATTTTAATGTATAGACCTTACATGAAGATATATCTTACCTTTCTTATAATATATTTGATATACGTACAATAAAATACAAACATATAAAATGTTTGCTATTAAAAAATTAATCTAATGTTTCGCTGTCGTCATACGACCTCCACATATAAATTGTGTATAAGCTATTATATTGTTAAAATACCAGTGGCGACGTTGAAACGTTAGATAAAAAATTAAGCGGCAATAGGCGTGGTTGTAAATTTTTATAATATAAAACCTTTTTTTTATAAAAAATGATTTAAATATATCTATATACATATATAAATAATCATTTAATAGCTATTGTGGTGAGTTAGCTATAGTGAAAGCTTCTGTATTTTATTTAACTATTAGCCTTGAATTTCAAATGACACTCTCATCATTTTATTCTTGTTTTAGCATTGAAGATTAAGATTCTATCGAAAGCTTTGCTATCACACTACCCTGTATGAATACCCAGTAAAGCTTATCCTGATCCTTCTATTATTATTTTTGCTTTCCATCTACTTCATATCGTGAGAGGATTATATCAAATTATCAATGTATGACACATTTTTTCCAGTGGCGGACTAAGTGTTTCAAATGTGTTTATGCTTGAAATCAGCAGATTTTTCCTCGAATTCAATGCATTGTCATCGTATTCCATATTTGAACCACTTGGTCTACCATAAAGCGCAGATTTGTCATCTCACTTTTGCAGTATTTGTGCCGGCTTTCAATCCAACGACTCCACGGTCCATAGGCTGGTAGTATGCCGTCCACAATTCCTCGAACACGAAATAAAATATCTTCCGGTTCATCATTTGGAAGCATATAATGAACGAAGTCAGCAAGCTTGTATTCTTTTGAAGCTTCTATGAGAATGAGAATAATATTTCGATTATAAGCTTGAAATGTGGATTGATATATTAAAAATAATGATCTGTATTTTAATCCCAAAATATTCTACTGTTATATTGTTTCAAACAACTAATAATATTAAAATGTGGAATCTAAATAGAATAAATTTTTATTATTTGTAAGCATATAAAACCTTAATTTTTTATTGATTTTTAGTCAAAATAAAACGAACTATGTTTTAAACGATTCTAATTTCGAAGAGTGAATATTATTTAACTCGAAATTTCAACTTAATTTCTTACATTATTACTAAGAATTGTACAATTACATAACATATATTTCCGAAAATTGAACATAAATTAACAAGATATTAATTTTGTAGGAGAAACATGCTACTTATTAGACAGTATATTTATTATAGAGAAAGTAAGTGAGTCGATGATTCAACTTTAATATCGGAACTGATATTTATGGAAATAGAAGCACCAAGTTCTTTTATATTTCTTTATTTATATAAATAAAATTAAATAGAGGTGGAAGTGGATTGCCAAAAACAATATTATAATCATTCTTATTATTTGAAAATTATACAAAGGCTATTGATATCTCCAATATATCTTGTTAGAGTTAGACCTTTGTCGATTGTGTATAAGAAATAACAGCACAGTATCATTTATGTATATTATATATATATATATACCATTTAGATAATTAAATAACACAGATAAAAAAAGGATGTTAACACACAATTTTACAACAAAAATGTTAGTATGAATATTTATTATACAAGGGAGACATATTGTTTTAATTTCTTTTATATTGAACCGAAATAAAAGTGCCTACTTCGATAATTTGTTTATATTGTTTTTTAATAAACTATAATTTTGATAAAATTGAAACTATAAAGAAATAAGAATTACCGATAGGAGAATAGATTTCTTGCGACCAAATCTCTCTCTTTGATATGTCGCTAACGACTACATTGTATGAAGTGAAATCTCCGAGTTTCTTCCAAATAAATGTACGTAAACAAATTTTAGTATACGTCAATGAGATATCTTCTATAGCTGAAAACATTATTAAAAAATCATTGAGTATTAAAATTACATATATATTCACTCAGATGAAAGGATATTATACAAATAGCTACAGTTTGGATTGTTAATGGCCCTGTCACACCTTGACGATTTAGCCAGCGTATACCCGACGCCTATATAAAACTTTGGGATATATTTACGCTTAACAAAAAATGTTTTTTCCATATTTGACGTATACATACCGTATTCATAACGAGCTAAACGTATACATAGAGTATTAGTAACGTATAAAGAACGCATTGATAACTTATATTATGTAACTTATCCCAGCGTATAACAACAAGCACCTAACGTGTTACAAGCGTTCACAACTTATGTCCCATGATTGACTAACATATGCATAACGCGCGACAACGCACGACATCGTGTCGCCAACAATCACGTGGTTTGGCTATTGGGTAACTTTGGCTCTACAATTTGACATTTAAATTTGAAAATAAATCAATAAGATTCAAATCAGAACCGCAGTAGACATCGAGAAATCATTAACGACGAGTCATGCCAAAGAAAACTACAAAGAAACCTGCTGGCAGTAGGCATGGACGTGGAAGTATAAGGAAGAAATCAGCATCACCAACACCCTCACGCTCACGTTCCCTTGTTGACGCAAGAGATGATGCTGGTCGTGTGATGTCCCCTCACCTACTCGGTCACGTGCAAATTCCAACGCCTTTTCAGGGGCATCTGTAGATGCATCCTCTTGGCCAACCCTTGGCAAGAAGAAGAGGGCGAAGAAAACGCAGTTTTGTCTTAATGTCCTGAAAGAGCAGCTGATGTGCGACTTCCTCCGCGACAGCGCCATCATCTGGGACATCAAGAAGACCGAATACTGCAGTGTGGACAAGAAGGTCAAGCTATGGGAAAACCAAGCTAAGGCCATGGAGAAGACCATTGAGCACCTTCAAAGCTGGTTCAAGTCCCTCCGGAACATCCACACCCGTCTCGAGAAGAAGAAGAGTGGTGACAGAACTTTGGAACTGACAGAGAGGGGAGCAGTGGGTGAAGGCGAACTTTGGCTTCCTGACGACTGTTGTGTGGCACAGAGCTGAGGCCGTCAAAATTGTATAAGTACAAACAAATATTATTATTTTCAACAGGGATCGCAGAGCCAAATATAAAGTTGGTGAGTTGATAACAAGGTGGCGCATGCCACGTATTAAATTATGAAGGCATGGCTATGGTGATCAGTCAACTCCCCTCTCTCTCTCACTCCACAACCCCCCTCCTCCCACGGTCATTGAGTAAAACAATAGCCTAATCCTACATCTACTACTAAAACACTAACATTTTCAAATGATTCGCGTGATTGATGATAGGGCCGAATAATAATATATGCCATAAATGTAATAGGGGCATCACAATAATATATCTAAAAAAGGGGGTAAGGGAATGAGCCCCCACCCCAGCACCCACGGCTCCGCTGTTCATGTTTAATCATTAAATTAAACAATTAAAAGATTATTAGTATTATAGACCGGGCGTTCATAGATATTTATAATGAGAAAATGTTTTATAATTAGATGCGTCAATTATACTATAGTATACTTAACTGTCTATAGTACTCTGTACTATATAATTCAATAAATTCTCAGTGTAGATTCTGCAGCGTACATTCTATAAAATATTGACAATAAAATATATCTGATTAATTAACAGATATTATGATTTCTATGCTTTGCATCCTAGTACTTTCTAGGCGTTGAAAATCTAAAATCAGTTAATTGTCATACAGAGACCCATAGATATAAATATACTTCGATCAAGGTTATGTTTTGAATTTAAAGGAGTCATGTGTATAAAATCTTGTATGAGGTCCTTAGAAAATATATGCATAATAATATATGACTATAATTAATAACATAAAAATCCCTGGTTTATATTTCAAGATGAAAATATAAACATTTGAAATTGTTATTCTAAAAATATAAACTTTATATTGTGATTAGATACCTCATAATCATATGTAGATTATACTATTATAGACCGCAAAATTACAGGGTAATAGACTGCAAAGAAATCACATTTGACGCCCCTATATTTTTACAACTCTTGGACGAAAAGTAGTTGGTCGAATAATCTGAAAATGTTAGGACCTTTCAAACTTTTTGAGATGGTATATATAAAATTAAACTACCATATACTGTATATATGTTTAAAGCTATTATTTATTTATTTCCTTTATTAATTATAGGAACCAACAACTACAACTACAAATCATTGAATTTGCTTTGTATTTGCGCAGGTGAAGGCAACCATTGCAGCACACAGCTGGGACATCGAGGCTGCCTGTGAAGCAGACATCCGGGATTGACGATGTCCCGCGACATTTCATCATCCTAACAGCTCAAGGGAAGCAAGTCTACCCAGGACGACGATCGTTCCTCCAGTCACTGCAGAAGCGGATGCATGAATCAGGGGAGCTTCTGAAGAGTCTATTACAGCCCAAAACACCCACTACAGCCTTTACCAACTATGTCCGTGACAGCCTGGTCAGCATTTCCAAATGGAAGTTCCAAAAAACACGGTCACGCATTAACTCCATCCTCAGAAAACTGATAAAAGAGGACAGTGACGAGGAGGAACAAATAACAGCTACTGTTCCTTCTTGCGAGCTACCCTCTTCAGTGCTGCCATCTATGCTCCTACGGTGTATGAAAGGTACCAGACACCTCCCCACATATGGGGACATCGGCTAACCACATGGAAGACGCCTCCTTGTGGAGTGCATCTTCCGATTTTGGCCTCCACTTGCCACGGACCTCTTGCGGGGTCGGGCGTAGATATAGAGCCTTCCCTCAACGGACGCGTGCCAAGGTGGGTTTTTAGGCACCGAGCCGGATATCCGGCTTCCGTTCACCGGTTGCTTCTCATTTTGACCAGGAATGTTGAGGTCAATCTGGGACCTGTTGGGACGGGCAATGTTGTTGCCTCAGGCATCGGGGTAACACCACAGCGATCACCCCAAGGGTGATAAAACCTTGAGTCGGGCGCCGGCGGAGATGGGAGTGAGGAGCTTGTTCATGCGATTGCATGTGGCTGAGGGCCACGATGGCATTGCGCCACGTTTCTTGAAGGGACATGGTTTAGAAGCGCTAGGATTTATCCTGTCCTGAACTGTTTTAACCAGTCATGGCTTAGAGGGTTCTTCCCCCAAAGTTGGAAGGGGGGCACTCCTCGACTTCTCTAAGGCTTACGAGGTTTGGCGTAAGGACTTATACGGTGTCCTGATAGAGTAGAACATTCTCATTAGATGGAAGTAGTATACAATTTACTATGCGTTTTTTCTTTTTTTACTTTTTTTAAAGTGCGGGTTTGAGTCATTTTCGACCTTGTTTTGAAAAAAATACCCAATATTTCTCTTTGAAATTTCTATATTTTTCTTTCATATTTTTCATCATTTCTTGACTCCTTTTTTTTTATACATTGCAAATTTTGCTAAAAAACGCAAGAGAGGGGACTGTCGAGTAAATTGTATACTACTCGACAAATTGACAAATGAAAAAATCGACAAATTTTTAATATTCTTTAAAAATTGACCAATACTTAGTATTCATGGAAATTTGACAAAATTGTAATTTATTTTGTTTTTAAAAAATGCATGTCATTCAAATTCGTAGATCATATCAAGGAGGTTACATACAACAATCATTATCTAATTTTACAGGATTTCTATTGGCAAAATATTCTCCAGAAAAACATCTACCAGGTCATAATTATACAGGAGCAAATACAAGATTAGATATTCGATTAGATGAAAATGACCAACCAATGATGGTGAAAAACCAATTAATAAAATTGGTGCTGTCGCCTTAAAAATATGACATTTTATATAGAGATAATCTTGATTTAGAAACTCGTCATAAATCAGATCAACAAATGATTCAAGAATTAGATTCAATTGCAAATCCTACATTTAGAGAAAAAGTTGAACGATTTCTTGTTAAGAAAAATTACATGCAATAGTAAAATTAGGTATGGGATTGACTGATGAGATTCATTAAGAATTTAGATAACAGAAAACATTTCTAAAAAAGTAAAAGTTTTTAATAAAAATAATACTCACTCAGTGGATTAAATTCACATGCCAAATGAACGTGGTTAAAAATATATATTAACTGTAATAGATATATATACAAGATTTGCGTGGGGAATTCCATTAAAAAATAAACAATCTAATACAGTGAAAGAAGCTTTTGAAACTATACATGATGATCGTAAATCAAAGCAGTTATGGCTTGATAAGGGAACAAAATTCTATAATAAAGTATTTAAGAAATATTTAACAGAAAATAAAATCGATATGTACTCTACTTATAATGAGGGGAAAGCTGTTTTATTGAAAGATTATATAGAACTCTCCGAGAAATTATGTACTAAAGATTCACAGATAAAGGCAGTCAAAAGTGGTTAAAACTAATGCTATATGTTATACACTATTATAATACTAAGAATCACCGATCAATAAAAACTACACCCAGAAAGGCATCAGAAAATCTAGAGAGTATTATAGAAAGAACTACTGCAAATAATTTTGAGAATGAAGTGTACGATTCACAAAAAAAGTAAACAGACAAACACATTTAGTTTTGAAAACAGGGTGCTCATATTTACATATAAGAATAAATTTGATAAAAGTTATATCGGGTATTGGAAGAATAAAATCTTTGTAATATATAGGAAGGTTTCATTGTAATGAGTAACAGAAGACAGATTTTTAACCAGCACAAATTGCAAACGTGTTTGTGTAGGGTGTTGCCAAAGTATCGATCGACGTGTTTATTGACGTACATTGAGCACTTAAATTTGAGCGTTTGATATTTCACTCTAACAATTATTCTGCTAGCTAGTGGTTGTGTTTTTTTTCATAAATAAAAATCAAGATGGCGGATCCTTACTGTATCAACCGTAAATATACTGTATCACAGCAAAAATGCATTCAAACTGGTGTTGATTTACAAACTTTGTTAAAGGAGATAGGAACATAATTTATTTCACAAGAAAGACATGAGGAATATACCAAATTCATTAATAACACTATCCTTTCCACTCCAACAAATCTCAACCTACAAACCATCTCAAAAGAAATTGACGCAGCCAAAGAAAAATAAGTGGAAGATAGGAATCAAAAACAAGAGGAGAACAAGAAAAAGAAAAAAGAATAGATTCGAGTTCTCACGAAGAAGAGCATATAGCCGCCCGCCTTCAGATCGTAGACTCCAACGAGTACCCAGATCCTTTACAGGAGAACGCTCTTCCCACCATCTGCGACTTAGTCAAAGGTGAAACCATTGTTCACACAAACCAAGTGTTGAATAAAAATCACCTGGGAAAGTTTTTCTTGTTTTTAAAAAACACTTTCTAAGGGATAGTGAAACTTGTGTTCTATCAACTAGCCCAACACAAGATACCAACTGTTCGCTGAGATTTATTTTGCGATCAATATTAACCTCACGGAAGAGTGTCCTACCATTTTGCGCCTTTCTATTTCACTTCGCTTTTTTAAAGTCAACTTTAAATTAATTAAAGAAATTGTGAAAGAAGATGTAGGAATTGTGGCAGTAAGTATAATAGTATATACATTGAAATTAATCAATATATACATAAAATGGCAATCTAAAATATTTCCATTGAAAATGTTGTACATTTTGAGTTTGTGGTCAACATATACTATTTCAAAAAATGAAGTATATGCCAACTCATTTATAAATTATTAGAGAAATATATATTTCAAAATATATCAGTATAATTATTTTACTATAGTCCTTTTAGTCGTAGTAATTATATATGTAAATATAAAGGATCCGTATTTTTGACCACACACTTTATTCTTTAAATTGTTGCTTCATTTTTTCAGAAGGCCAATCTATGTATTTAAAGTAATACGAATCTCTATGAGTATAATAGTATAGTGTTTACTGCCACAAAATTACATTTTATTTACTTTTTATTTACATAACTGTATATATTGATTAATTTCTATGATTATACTATAATGCTGTTCACTCGCTATTTTCAAGAGAAAAGTGATTTTTATTTTATTTTCAAAAATCTTACTA
This sequence comes from Invenusta paracnida, assembly GCA_036023295.1. NCBI lineage: Eukaryota > Metazoa > Platyhelminthes > Proseriata > Coelogynoporidae > Invenusta > Invenusta paracnida. The sequence continues at coordinate 8,328 of JAYRBW010111669.1, forward strand.
TAGTATTAGTATACTGCATAAACGTTTTTGTTTTTCGCGAGGTTCTTTATTTTTCAGAACAATTTCTTCTTCAAATTGTTACACTATATTTCAGATAGACAATCTATGTATATAAAGTAATGAAAATAACTCCAGTGCTTGCTTCTTCACCTGTCCTACGTGATTGGAATATATTTATAGTAATATATTTGTTCCAATTCGCGAAAAGTTTTATACTGTATACTTTATTGATTTTGCTTCACTGTCATATTTTTGTTGTTGTATCTATTTGCATTTTATTTTATTGAATATACATACTTTTCACTTTAAGTACTTGAATGGTATTTGTCAACATGATATCCAATGCTACACTTCTCTATAACTCTTTTGATTACTTGTCTCCAGCCGGAGAATCTTTATTTACACTAGTATGCTCAATGACTAATTAATAAAACAAACTAAGTTCATTTGAAAGCGTGAATTCTCAAGTCAATCTATATTGTCCACCGTTAAACAACATTGAAGCTCTTTACATTTTATTTTATTGAATGTACTTATCTTGTTCCACGTCATGGGAATCTATTTATAGTATTAAGACGTCATTTTGTCCCACGCTGTTCTTCTTACTATTCGTTTATATATTTTAAAAATATATATGTTTGTCACTTCTTTTTATTAAAAACAATTAAAATTGTTATACTATACATGTTTATGGCGAAATATAGAAATATAAATCATAAATTGACTATCAAATTACATCATATTTTAAAATGGAAACATAAATTGATATGCACGTTTTATTGTCGTAGGAGAAGCGTAATTTGTTGAAATTTAAATGTTATATACATTTAATACGATGTGGCTTAAATTGTAAATACTATTTTGCTTTATCTGTTAAACGTTTATTATATTTGTTTTCTATTTTTCTGATTAAACTATTTCACAATAATCTTTATGCGCGATTAGCTTTTCATAAAAACAGTACACATATCCACAAAAAGCAGCATCTAATAAGCTTGGAATTAACATTACCTTTGCAGTAGATTTCACCTGGGTCAAATATTTCACTCCAAGGTGTAAGGCTGCCATTCACTGATCGACCACGAACTGATACGAGAATAATATCCGGGTCATCTGTCGAAATAATATCTGAAATTCAAAGGAGTAAAAATGAGAAGTGAGTTCTTTTTTCCCAATTGCCACAAATAGATACTACATATTCAATTGTACAATAAACTATATCAATAGATCTGCAACCAAAAAATATTATAGAAGCACCATTTTATCGTATTTTTTAATGTTTTACTTCAATGTAGTTATAAGAGAATCATTATTGTAATTATTATTAAGATCATAGCAAATAGTAGTGAAAACAATACCTCTATCTGCGTGTAACTAAGAAACTGGTGTCAAACAGTCGAGTTCCGTTAACTTATGTTGAAAATAACTTGGTTTAATATTTACACATTCTTTTAAAATAAATTTACTCAAACTCTTCAAATCAGGACACAATATTTATTTTATTTTAAGAGAAAAATAAATTTAATAAATTTATAAAAATGTAATACAAATGTAGAATTAGAATCAATAATCGAAATTAAAATGTTCAACACCAGTAGCGCAGATAAACAAAGCATCTAATTGACGATTTAGAAAAATCCGGAAAAAGCTGACAGCGTTCTACTTTTTTATTAACATTTTTGTTATTACATATAAATATATTCGTATTTATATCAATATCTATGTCTCCAACTTACTGATGCATATGTACTTGCATATAATACGTAGATAGTAATATTTTTGACAATCAATGTTCAATGTTCCCAAAAGTATATTTTTTAAATACTTGGCGATTTTATCTATTTCAAACATTCAACTAAATTTTCTTCAATAAAATTTATGCATATCTGGAATATATCTATTATGCCAAACTAGGAAAATATTAAATCGAAATTATATATAGTTTGGAGATTCCATTTATCTTAGAGTTATTAAAGAATTATATATATAATACATACAAACATTTAAAGCCACAATTAAATGATTAAACATTAATTATAAAAAACTAAGCCAGGCAATACTCATACATTTCCTGAATTTATTGTCCTATATTATACGACTAATTAGAATAATTCCAAATTGAATAATATTTATATTGCATAATTTGCATATTTACATACTATTATTGCAACTTGATAAATTATGAAAAATATATATTTTTGCTAAGTTATCAACATCTATAGTCAAACCATGACAATTCACTGAACAATAAAATGCAAATTTGACGCATTATTTTAAACAAAGAAAAACTTTTATTAAATAAAATCAGAATTAAAAAATTGATAAGGGAACACAGTTTACCCCATCCGTTTCAAAATGTATTAAGTCGTTTTCCTATATGGTGATATATTATACATAACCTCGATTTAAATTATATGAATATGATGTTTCCATATTTTTAATTGCCTTCTCATTTTTGTCCTCCTATACGGTATCCCCGGAACATGTTATACTAAACAAAGTAGTTTCAAACTGTTGTTGACATTTTATAGAAAAATGTGCAAAATTTCAGTTAAATTAGTTGAAAATTAATTGAAAAACATAATAAAATAAGTTAATCCTACTCGTCAAACCACACCAAACTGTCATTTAACGTCCTGATATCATAGGTAGTCCTTAAACTAAGCTTTCTACGTTAGCAAAAAGACAAAATCATGGTTCTTCAAGGCATTTTCATGATCACGCTTTCTTGCTGAATGGTAAATGCTAAAATATTAGGATTTCGTTTAAAAACAGCTTATATGTAATTTTGTTGTAGTTCTTTTCATCTCACAAGACGTGACCGTTATGTTTTTATTAATATATCATATAACATATAGAGTAACATCATACAGTAATTTTATCAGGATTTATGCAAAATATTGTACAATTTTGCATGAAAAATGTCACGGAAAGGTTTTGTACAACTAATGCGTCCACACTATATGATTTTTGTATGCTCATTTGACTGCATATTCTTAATACTGCATCCTTTCTTTTGTTATTGCTACAATCCAACAATTTAAGTTTTACATAAAAGGAAATAAATAGTTTCAAGTTAATTGTTTCCTATTTTTATTAAATTCTAGAATATTTATTAAACATTTATAAACAAAAATAGAACAGGTTCAATATTTCAAAAAGACAAAATCGGTCGATAAAAGATGTATAACTTTATCATGCAATTGCTAGTGTTTCATAAAAAAATCATAAAGTGTGGACAGCATTTTTGAATACAATTGTGTTGCCTACAACTAAAATCGTATGGATGCACCTATGTTTCTAATAGTATCCGATACTCTAATTAGTGTATTTTTCTTTTACATATAGCATATAACTATTTTCAATTAAACAATTCAATATCAAAATATCAAAATATTAGTTTAATTTCTTTATCCAAATTTTGATATCGTGCGAACTTTTGACTGGAAAACATTGAGCTAGACATCATACCTAGACATCATAAGGGTTACTTAAATTTTGTATTTTTTACCTTTATAAAAAAACAAAATTGAATATCTTAAAATAAAGTAAACTAAATACAACTGCTTAATGGAATAACACATTATTAAAAGCTCTATATAATTAATACCATGTCTTTACCCTGCTGCTATCCCGGCGACCACTCAAAGCCCATATTGTATTAAAAATTTGGCTTTTTAAATAAATGTTCATAATCATAACCGATTTGTGTTATCCAATTTTAATTTTAATTGGCTATCAATTTTAATTTATATTTAACCAATATTCAGATAAAGTAAATAATAAAAACTCGATTATATAGAATAATACAAATTAAACTTATATGTATAACATAATTTAGAAATAAATAAAAGTTTATTACATAAAGTGATCAATAATATTATTTTTTAATTGATGGTAAGACCTATAAATTTTCATTCTTAAATGTATTTTTATGAAATTATAAATTATGAAAAATAAGCTTATCATCATATGTTGATTTGATGAAATTATTTTGTAGTGCACCACAGATATTTACTTAAGTAATTAATATTTATACATTGATTATGACACTGAATAGTATATAATACTTTATAGAACCCTTTAAGTAATTTAATTCTTAATCTGTATGTTTCCAAAAAGATATTCGTTGATGAATTGTTCCATTTTATTTCTTTAATTATTTCACTGATACTGATGAATTAAAACTTGATTAATGATAATTCAGATTTATAATCTATTAATTTATTATTCAGTCAGTCAAATGAAATTTGCCTTTTTATGTGCATATTTAGATATTCACATATTTTCATTAACATATTCTTTGCTCATGAATACTATGTATTAATGTCATTTTTTGACCATATCTTATTGCAATACCATTTAATAAATTAAATTATTGTCAATTATAGAATGTATTAATCAAGGAGTAGCAGCTGGAACCAGCATTTTTAAATATAATACTGTTACAATCTGTCCGGGTGTAATTACATTCGAATGATATCAAATTCAACATACTTAATATATAAGTTTAGCGAGTGCTCAAATATTGGTCCAATAGACAACTTACACACACCTACACATATGCACCGCACTAGTTTATAAATAAATTTTGTTATTGTAAATTATATTAAGGCAAAATATGCCATTTAAAAAATGAAACTCACACTCTGGATTAAAGGATGTATCCCTTCTAATAACAGTTCCTTTGTAGTAAATACGAATATCAAAAGAGTATGAGTTGTCATCATTGGGCCAAGAAATTTTCCGGTTACATGCAGCATACTTTGAGCGACGAAATCTAGAGGCTTTTAAAACTGAAAAATGTAAATATTAGGCAAATACATTTATCATACCGCGTAAAAACTTGTCAATTTATTAGCCACACTTGCACGAACTAACTTTTAAATTTCAACATGATGTATTTATAACTGCTTAGCTGATTTAAATAATTCCGAGAAGACGAGTTTTAGGATATTCAAGGAAAAGTTTAATGCACTGTATAAACACGTGTTTCTAGTTTCATTGTTTTTTTACGTTATAGAATGCAGATTATTGTTTTATCAGAATTAGAAATTTTATTTCATATCTCATGTTTACCAAATAATTAATATTCTCTAGTATTAATGGTGTTTTTTCACGATAAATAATATATTTGGAGACTTCTTTCAACTGCAACTAATTAAAATATATTTTATTGTTATGCTCATTAAAAGCAAAGAAAGTTAGTAAAAATATTATGCAATTTCAGAAATTTAAAAAATATAGATGAGAAATTGTTAATTTTATCAATTATATATATAAGAAAAGTGTTTATTTAAATTTAAAAATAATCATTTACTTAAATTTATTTATTACATTTAGGGAAAGGTGTCAAAAATTAATTTAAATTATTACCAAAAAATATGTTAAATTACACAAAATAATAAACATTTCAATAACGTAAAATGTATAAAAACGCCGAGTATAATCAGTGAATCAGACAACAATTTTTGTTGTAAACATACCTTTACATGGCATTTGAAAGATATCCCAATGACTCCAGGGGCCGGTTGTCTCATTATTAGAACCTCTAATTCTTAATTGGATAATTTCATCAGTGTTCATAATAAGTTTATCTTAAATAAATGACAGTCAATTTATACACAAAGTAATTTATGTATTAGATCGTAAATAAGTGTGATCATTGAACGGAATAATGTCAAACTTTCTAGAAGGATATAATAATTTAATAAAAAATTTCGTGCTCATTATACATTCTTTTAAATACACAGTATTATCGTCTAAAACATATTTTTCTCTATTCAATAAAAAAATGTTACTTTGCCATTAATAATTTGTTGTTTAATATTAGGTATTTTAAATGTTACAAATAAGAAAATAATACTCAGAGATTTTAAGCAATAAATAAATTAAATGTGTACTTTATATATTTGATTAACTGTTTAATTGTTAATGTAATTGTTTTAATATAAAAAATTAATTTAACAATTTACATAAATATATATTTATGTGTATTTTTATTTTCCTTTTATCCCCAGTATATTATTTTCTACTTGAACATTTGATTTCATTTAAGTATTTAATTTGATACACACATTTCTTATAAATTTAAAAATGTTAGTTTCTGATATCTTAGAAATCTTCCGATTTTTATTTAAAAATTATAATTTAGTTTCTATTTAAAAACATTTCTAATTAGTACCTATATAATGTGTTTATATATATATATTATTATGTACAATCATATCGAGACAAATATTAAACATATATACATATATATATATACATGCAATTTTGTTATCCAGTAATTTTCTTACACGGAGATTGTTGAAATTTTTCTAGTACTGGTTCATTATTGCCCGTTTTTATACTCATTTGATAACTTTCATAGTATTCTGCATAATTCCAAGAAATTATTCGATAACACTTTTTCGAAAATATTGTATGCGTTATATTTTGAACATCTAGAAAAGAGAGATATATAAAGTATAATATTTAATAATTACAATCCATTAAGGTTAATGACAAATTTATTAAGAAAAATCGTAGTCAAATCACAAAATTTTAAAAAGTATGCATTAGCCCTGTAATATATGTACATATGTATATGTTTTAAAGCAATATTATTATGGGCGCTAGCCTAATAATTTATAATAATTTATAATTAACTACCGTAATAAGAAGTACGTTCAATTTTCAAGTTAGAGAATGCCAAATATAGTACTCCTTATAGCGCTTGTAAACTATAAGCGTCACAAAACATATTTATTGTTTATTAATGAGGTATAATCTTCTAAATTGTGTACATATTTTTAAGTTCCTAATAAGTAGACTGAACATAAATATAAATATAAAGATATATTTATACGTTATAATTAATTCATTTTATAAATTGTAATTGTAATTTATTGTCAAATTTATAAACACCTTTCTTTATCAATCCAAAGTCAAGATAAGATATTATCATATGTATTTATCGCAATATATATTTTTTAATAATGAAAATTAAGATTAAGTCCTTAATATTATAATGTAATTATTGGAAAAGTATGACCAAGGGATAGGTTAAATATATTTTGTAGCATATTCTATTTAAAAATTTATGAAACTTATTTTTTTTAAGGGAGCCTTTAAGGCTCTCCCGTTTATGGCTAGAGGTTATAGTCTACAATGGTTTTATATAATTCATATATAATGAATATTAAACAGTCATCCCTATCCCAATGTCTTCCCAATTTTCCAGTATAATTAAATTATTGTAGAAAGTAGGAACATAGAAATAATAGCTTGAAGAACTACTTACTCCTCCCCTATTTCTATGAATGGGACTGAATACATTATTTCACTGTATTCAACCAGGCTGATCCGAAAACAAACCTATACAACCGTATAAGATATGGTTACTCTTTTAGTTAAATGAATATTATAAACTTATACACAATATAATTATTATAAACAAGCCAATACATAAGAATTTTCAAAAATTTAAATTATTAAACTTGATATCTTCAAAATTAAACATTTTGTTCTCACCCTGACAAGCGTTATCTGGAAATATTTGCCATTTTGTCCATGGTGATTCGGTATGGGCACTCTCATTGTTTCCAATGCCAATTATTCGATATTTCATTCGACTATTAAAATTTAACTCAAATACATCTGCACAAATCGTTTATTAGACATGTTTGCACATGTGTATTTGTGTATTTGTATAATATGCAATTAGAAAAACGAAATACTTTTTTAATAAATAATTATATAAAACCGAAATATCGATATATCATAAAACATGTATGTCATGTTGAGTAGTAACAATGAATAAAATGATTTCATTTCTTTTGATTGTCTTTATAATCATTATACACTGTTCTACATTAAATCAATTTTTCTTTTATTGATTTTGTATTTAAATGTTATAATTGTTTGTCATTGAAAACCGTTATAATACTAATATCATACATTAATATTAATATTGAACCATATTTTTTAAATATAATTGGATTAAAAAGCTAATTTACCGGTAACAAATTTGAAAACATTATTTGTTAACATTCTTCATATTTTTTCAATTTCACTCAATGACTCATTAAATTACATATTTTTTGTTCATATAGTATTTTTACTATGAAATTAATAAATTAAAATTATAATTCTATACTTTCAGATTAAATAGACAACTTATTAGTAATAGTTTTATCACATCAAGTTTTCTTCTTGGCTGTAGAAAAAGTTACATTTAAACAGTCGTATTTTTTATTATTTTAGTTCTATTATAATCTGATATTTATGGTAAACATGAATACACATTACAAACGATAACATAATTTGCTACGTTACATGTTTTATATGATTCATTTTTTAATTAATAGTTAATATATCCACGTTACAAATATTTTGAAATCGAAAAATAAAGAAAAAATTAAAGTACATACAGTTCTTGGCTGTTGTCTCATACGTATAAAGTGAATCGTTATGGACTATTTTGAGAGTGAACTTGTGAAATTCGCTTGTCCAAGTTACATAATAGAAACACGCAATTTTTTTCTCTGTCCAGATTTTAATTTCTAAATTTAATTAAAAGAAAAATATGATATTAAAACATTACTACAATAATTATAAGTATACGGATTAAATATTCGCAGTTCTAATCTCTATTTCTATAAATAAATAAGCAAAATTTAAGGATAAATTAAAACTTAATCATGTCCATGTGATCTGGATTTTTATATTATCTAGACCATGAATATGACATAATGTAATATCGAAAGATTGTACTTTCCTTAATATTTATTTTTAATTTACAGTAGTACATGATTTAACAACTGGGAAGAAAGATTTCTCCACGTGGTTCATTATTGCATTATGCTTTACAAAAAAATAGTTTGTCCACCACTTCGGATTCTAGAATTGTAAACTGTCGTGCACTTAAGTATATTTTGTAACGCGTGGTCATTGTTCATTATATGTACTAACTTTTTAAAATTTAATTTTGTACTGTTTCTTGAAATTCTGTCGAAAAATTTCTTTGACGAGGATACTTTTGGGGGAAAGTTGAATTATGTCCTCAATATTTTCTTATGGTTCACCAAAACCCCCAACCGCAAACTTCACAGACATATGCTATATTAGGTATAAATACAGAGTTAAAAATATATACCTTTGTTTTATGGTGGACATAAGCACTAATTGTTGACATGCATTTTATCATAAAACTAACTCAAATTTAGGTTATTTCCAGATATTATATTGCCAATAACTTTATTTATTTTTGTAATAAATACGATAAAATATTGCATGTCAAGAAGTATTTATAAAGAGTTTTCTTGTTTACATATATCACATATATACTGATATGAATATACGTACCTACCCAATACACTTAATTACATACTTAAACATACATTTAATATCCTGTGACTCTTATTACAATATAAATGTTATACAACTGAATACTGTTATAATGAAGATTCAATATTTACTCCATTAAAAATTAGTTTTATATATGTTACCCAAAATACCCAAAATGTATTGATTGAATTATTGGTAAATGTCTAGCCAATATTTAAATTTAAATTTAAATTTAAATCTAAACCATTTTTATTATTATTATTATTATTATTATTATTATTATTATGGATAAATTAAAAGTTCAATATAAATTGTGCTATAAAAATAATTAACTAATCATTGTAAAGGAGCTTTAGGCTGGTGTGCACCACCTTGTAGTAAGTCACTATTATTGTAAGTTACTATTGTTGTAGCTACTACAGAGGTTCGTAG
>JAYRBW010111680.1:0-18088 GCA_036023295.1 Invenusta paracnida
CTCGTCGAATAAGCCATTATAGACTCGGAGATTCCAACCATGTAAACGCTCAAATTCGGCGTTTACTGTATACGTAACATCGGTCACAGCCATTTCAGCAGCATTTTACATCAAATATATTACTCGAAGATTAGTTTCTCTTCTTGCTTTCTTCAAATTGAATCAATAGCGTTAACTATTAACTGTAACCGACTTAACTGAGTAAAGGTTGTTTATGAGATTTATCAATCAGTCGTATTATATCGTCTATAGATAAAACAAAGAAAGAACAATACTAGTTTTTGTTATCGAATAAACAAAATTCGTGTTAAACGTTCTTTGTGCGTTGTTTATAATAATACAAATAATAATATATATATATATATTTAAGCAGAGTATCTATACATATTTTTATATAATTTATTTCTATAGGACTTTTAAATCTTAACTACACACATAAAAAATATTATTAACAGAAATGTATGGATCATATATTTATTTTTAAAAAACTATACTATTTATATAACTTTTGAGGAAAAAATTATTTTAAATAATTATAGAAAATTGTTGTAATGTTAAATATACTATTATATAAATCATATGTCACGCTTACGATAGAAACAAGTAGAAAGTTCTAGACTGTCTCGGAACATACTCATGGCTTGAATAAACTCATTTGAGCTATGACATTGAATTAATTATTGATTTATTTGTGACAATTTGTGACAATTTGATTATGATTGATCAAATATATTGCAAGATAATCATTTACTCATATTTTAAATATAATTCTTGAAATAGTCTTGCTTGTAAATTACCTGATTGTACATTATATATATACATATTCATTTATTAGTTTATTTATATATTTATATATTTATTTATTCATTTCATATACAATGAGTTAGATTTGTATTGTTACATTTTGAGGCCAGAAATAACTAAACAAATATATCGGTTTATAGATTACAGTAAGAAAGAAGTTATTAATATTGCAAGTACTGTATCACACTTTAGTTACATACATAACAAAAACAGATCGGCCACCATTTCGGTAGATGCATATTCCTCGCTGTTACTCGATATAGACCAATAATCCCTCTTTCAATGTCTCCCCCATCTCCCCACAGGAGAACGGCGGAAGTCCAGTGTCCAATTACATTGTGGAGAAGCAGGACGTGAAGACTGGAATCTGGAGTCCCTGCAGCAAGTTTGTCCGCGGCCCTGAGTACGAGGTGTATGGACTGGAGGAGGGGAAGCAATACAAGTTCCGAGTGAGCGCGGAGAATGAACATGGCGTGAGTGAGCCACTGGAGAAGGAGGGCGTGGTGAACGCCGAGAGCTCAGCCAGTGAGTCACCTGCATATATTGATCTGTTCTCCTTAGTTTCAAAATATATATAATTCGTTCGTTCTACATAAATTTTAAATGTCGTTTAGATCCTTAAATCATGACTTTGATTATATTTTTTCACATTTTTGCGTATATAAAAATTGGTATTTTTTATTAATTTTGTTTAATTTGTATATATTAAATATCCAATATATTTATCTGTATAAAGAAGAAATATTAGGTGATCTATGTAAATTAACGAAAAAATAAAAATTTAAAATTAATTATCGCTATATTTTAGGCAATAATTTATTAAATATTTTCCAAAATTAGTTATTAATATTATTATAAAGTAAAATGCTGCATTGTACAATTAATGCATAACAACAGTTACAACTTGTATTTTTGTCCATTTATACTGTAATGTTATTATATATTATATTATATATATGTACATATATATATATATATTAAATTAGATATTACATTTTTAAGATATTAAGTGAAAAATAATCTCTCTTTATATATATGCATTAGTAACGATTAATCTGTTTTTCGCTGCGATGAGGAACATTCATATATGTATACACATTATACTTTATTCATTGTGTTTATCTTGTACAACAGGAAAAAATAAGAAAATAGTTAAATACAGCTGTAAATGTGAATATATTATAAGTACAAATTTTATTCTCATCCGGTTAATAGCAGATTTTGCAATTTTTCTATTCTTCTATTGTACTCTGTTTATATTTGATACTTCCATATTTATTAGAATATGTCATGTTTATATGTTATACTAATCGATAACAACGGTAATAAAGGTTATTCAAATAATAACAAAAAATATTCAAACGGAGGAATTTCGAAGAATCTTAATATCCCCTTGTGTTTTTAAATATTATTTTGTAAATTGTACAAGATTGATACCCTTCCAGCGTTAAAGTGGTCGTTGAATAAACTCGAACCCTTTCTCCTCCTCTCTCCACATCAGAGCCTCCAGATGCCCCAACCGGGCTTCAGGTCGGAGATGTCGACGAGAACTCAGTGGCACTTGAGTGGCGCAAACCCAAGAATGACGGTGGAAAGCGCATCGCTGGTTATGTAATTGAGTACAAGCCGGAGGGCGGCGACTGGGTTCGAGCCAACTCGACTCCCGTTCGAGGCACTTCTTTCACAGGTACGAAATGTCGTAATTAGAGTTCGATTCTTATCAATTTTTATTTTATTTTTATCATTCAAATTTAAATTGTATCCTTTAATCTACAAATGTTTTATGTATGTTTAATCGTTTAGAGTATAAGTGAATAATTCAAAAACAAAAAATATCGTTTGAATTTTTTTCTTTTTTTTTCTTTACAAAACATCTGTAAACATTTGTAAATAAATCATTTTATATATACATATGTTTGTAATTCTATAACAAATTTGTGCGTCAAATGTATAAAATTGTAAATGAAAAATATTAGAGTAAATATAATTATCACATTTACTAGTTAGAAAGAGAGGTGGGAAGTGGGAGAGTCACATGGCAATGTTTTTCGAACCCGTTCACGAAATCAAATTGGTATTAAAACACGGGATATAACGGTTATAAATATTTTATAAAGTAATCTTACAAATTAATGGTATGCACTATCGAGTGAGTAATAGATTCTTTACCTACTAATTTGTCTTTTCATTTCAAAGTTTATAAAATACGCATTCACTACGCATCGCACTCTATATTTTATACTAAATATGATCAGATTTTAATATAATCTATGCATGTAAAATTAGTTATTTTACATTTTCATAGTCTATGCATATCAATATTTTTTGTGAGATATGTTTTATTGTCTACATTTCTGTATTATCCTACATTTCGATCAAATATTACACGCATTCATATATTTCAACAGTTCCCGATCTCAAGAAGGGGGAGAAGTATCAGTTCCGTGTGGCAGCCAAGAACGACGCCGGTATTGGTGAACCTAGCGAGACTACCAAACCGGTTGAAGTTAAGCCGAAATACAGTAAGCTAAGTTTTGTGACAATGCTGTTTTTTTGTTTTCCTAATATATAAATATCTACCTACTATAACATTCAGTATTAAATTAAAACAACTTAGAAAATAGTATAAAAGTATCAATTTTGATTTTTTAAATAACACTTTTATAAGGCGTTAAGAAATAAATTATAATTAATAACTTCAGTATAGGCGATATGTACTTTAGTGTTAAAAGTTTCATAGGTTTCTAATGACTAGTTAGCTTATATTCATACACAAGCGATCATATTATGTTTATATACATATTTTAAAATCTCTGAGCAGACATGCGCCTCAAAGCCAAATTCTCAACTTCATCAAAAGACTTTTCTATCTATTGAATCCCATAGTTAATTACGAAAATAAATAATGAATTATATCGCAATGACGCCAAACATCTGGATTACATTAGAAAATATTTTTTATACACAAGAATCTTAAAAATGGCAAATTATGAAATATCAATAATTAAAAAAATAGGGAATCGTAAACTATATTTAGGGCAATTTACAATTTATTTTCAGTAACTATAGAGGAGTAAATTTAGAATGATTCTATAAATTTATATACATATATATATATATGTAGTAATTATTCGTATGTAATTATAAACTGAACAAATAAAATATATTCAATTATAAATTGAAGTTAAGGTTTTTAGATATAGGTGTAACACTATGCATTTGGAAACAATTTTTAAAATTGTAAAAGTTACCTAATATCTTTCAGTATACGATTAAATAATTTTCTGAAACTTTCGAAACGTTTCATTTTTATGACAGTTTCTAACAAGATCATACCACCCCAATTCTTCCCCCAATCACAGCATCTCCTGGAGGTTGTGGTTCCCCAAACGTGGACCGCGTGGGGAAGGACTTTATCGATCTCTCATGGCCCAAGCCCACCAACGACGGAGGTAACCGGATCACCGGCTACGTCGTCGAGAAGAAGAAGAAGGGTGACCCGGACTGGACCAACGCTACCGATCGTCCCGTGGTTGGCAATAATTGCTCCATCCCCAACCTGGAGCCCGAGGGGGAGTACGAGTTCCGAGTGCGTGCGGTGAATGCAGCCGGCCCAGGAGAGCCCAGTGACCCCACCGCCATGACTAAGATCAAGGATAGGAATGGTGAGGTGGAGATTACAGCTATATCATAGAAATAGAAGTGATAGAAGCGAAATAGCAAAGCTAAAATTTAGCGCAGCTTCGTTAATGGAGTAAAACTCGACATCCAATCGTAGCATTGCTCAAAATCACGTGACTCCATAGTGAAACAACTGCATTAAGCTAGTTTAAATTGAATATTAGCTCCAGGTCTTCCGTTTACATATATAAATATGTAAATCTTTAGCTTTCGAGTGATATAAAATGTTAGTAAAATTATTGTTTCATAGATAAAAAATCTGCAGCGAAATCATTACATCATAGAGTAATAAAGTGGCAATCGATGCTTTCTTTGAATTCTATGAGTTATCATAGCCGTCATTTCTAGCTAACTCTCATTTCTATGACATATATGAAACAATACATGCTCAACCTTAGTTTACATACATACACATACGATATTTAAAACTTTATGTGTATAATTTGTAATTTAGTAAAAAAATGTAACGAACATAATTATTTGTTCAATACAATAATTGTTATCATACTAAATACATACACTGTATTTATACATTAAAGAAATATATACATACTATGTATATAAATAAAAGTTATAAAAATGAAAAATGTTATTCATTCACATAATTTATTTTTATTTTTATACTGATATTGTTCCAATTATACTTTACAAGTACCTATAGATATGACTAAATTAGTATTTTTTATTCAATTTGTAAAACTTTAAACGAATTTATTTACAGTAATAAATTTTTAACATATATGGTTCATTATTTTCTTTCTTTAACATTTTACTTTTAATATATTTATATAATAATATTTACCTTTAGATTTTAATATATCACCTTTAGTCTTGAATGAAAGATTAGTATATTAATATTTAAAACCCATCGGCAAATCAATTTACATACTTATTTAATTAAATAAAAAGTATACTAGTAAAGAATACTTTAATATATGATATAAGTTGCCTCCTTTTGACATCTCCAGCCGGAGTTATACCTGAGTTCCTGACCAAGATCGAACCGGCTACTGCAGCTGCCAAGGGAGTCGCCAAGTTCAACTGCCGCGTCTCTGGCAAGCCCGAGCCAACAGTCAAGTGGTTCCGAAACGGCATCGAACTCCACCCAACCAGCCGCTGTCACATGCGCAGTGACGACGGACTTCTCACTCTGGAGTTGTCGGATCTGGGGGAGAACGACAGTGGACAGATCTCTTGCGAGGTCTTCAACAAGATGGGCCGGGAGACCTGTGCCGCACCGCTGGAGGTCCTAGGTGAGAACTGGTTCTTTCTGTCGTCAGAACTGCTAGGGTTGCCAAGGAGCTAAAGCACAGCCTGTGTTGTGAAGTAAATTAGGGTGTAGTGGTAATCTCGTCCAATAGCTATATCTTACTATCCCATTTCTTGACTCCTTTTATATATCAAAATGGTGCTTGTCAGACTTTCACTTTTCAATGCGGTATTTGTAGCCTATATATATGTATTACACAAATAAATTTGAAACATAAATATAGACTTTTCAAGTAAGTTAAATTACCGATATTGAGTAGAAATATCGGAACAAAAGTCCATATTAACGATGATGATATGAAATTAATTAATTAAATGTTTTAATGCCTCCTAATATAAATACAATCAACTGATCCCACAAGTTTTATTAAAACTAATTATTCAAAATTAAAGCCAAATGTGTTAATTAAATTATATTTCCCTAACACCATTCACTGTTTCTCGTCAATTAGATAAACCAATATTATACATAAATTGATTATCTTATTTGATTTTGGCTAATAATATATTAGCTGTTATATTTAAAGTATATTCTATTACTTCTATTTTTCATTCAATATTATAGTATATCTAACTATCAATAGCCGGCGAAACATATTTTATAAATTATTATATTATAAACACTTTATATTAATTATTATCGTCAAATGAGCTAGTTATCGCCGCATGAGACTATAACAAGTTATAACATAACTTGCTAGTGACCATTATTGTTATCATCTGCGTTCTCTTAGATAATGGTCAGTATAGATTCAGTGCATAATTCGAATATAATTAGATTGCTATAACTATATATTATGTGTCTTTACTTTGATCACGAAATTGTTGGGTTTGATCCTCCAATAAATTGCTGATGTTTATGTGTACTATAGTTTGCCAGTTAATTGTGTTAACAACTTCAAATTGTCTTTTATTTCATAATTAAATACATGAAAAATATTGCTAAATGGTCAATTTAACTGAATTTATAGAATAATTAAAAATTTGGCCAACCTACATCTTCATCTCAATCTCTATCTGATTGCGGAACATTGAAATTAGATCATTTAAGAACATGAACTGATAAGTGGCTTATATTGAGGTATCTTTCAAACAATAGATTATGTAAGTAATATGAAAATACAAACCATACTAAGTTAATAAACTGCAATCTGCTTAATATTTCTGGAATATAACATGGAATGTATAACAAATTGCACATACAAATTGTATACTCATAGACCATAAAAATCAAAAGAAATTATATAGATTTTTGAGAGAAAAAAAATCTATTTAAAGTGCAAAACACATTGAAACTGGCGGTTGAAGTATAAGTCTTAAAATGATAAATATAAAGTACTACATGCAATATAAACGTTATAGGGAAAAATTATTGTTATTTAATTATTTTAAATCATTTTTTTGGAAATAATCTTAGTCTTCGAAATAAGAAGAAATAGCAGATTTTGATTTCACGATTTTATGTTACATCTTCATATATGTATATATATTCACATATATACTTATTAAACGTAATGCTCAAATCTTCCAGGAGCTCCCAAGATTACGGGCGACATTCGACCTCAGACAGCACAAATCGGTGAAGCGGTGAAAATAAAGGTCCCGTTCTCTGGCAAGGGAGAAATCACCGCCAAACTGAAGAAGGGCAACAAGGAGATTCCTGAGTCGGACAATGTCAAGATCAATGTCTTCGATGGTTACGTCACAGTCATGCTCAAAGGTGAGAAAAAAACTCAAACATTCCCCTGATGATGCAAGAAAATCAGGGGACTGCGAAAGATCAAGAATGTTAGCGACCAAATAAAATTGGATTGTGAAAAAAGCGTACATAATTCTGTTTCAAAGAAAGTTGTGCATTTCATTCCGGAAATTTTGAAACATATTGTTTATATATTTTTAATAAGATACATATTGAAAGTATTCATTTCAATATACATATTTATATATCAGTTACTATACAGTTATAAATTAAAATAATCGAAACATTCTATATTCTTTTCAATAATATAATATTAATTAATTGCTAGTTTATTATAGTCTATTTACTATATTTTACTATATTTTGATCAAATTATTTTCCAGAAAATACGAATTATTACGAAAAGTGACTACCTTGTAATCCTTCAATCAACCATTAAGACTTACAAAAATAAAGCCATCGCTTAAATATTTTTGAATAAAACTGTGTTATACATATATAAATTTAATTGCCTTACGCATATTCCAGTTTTCTTGGAAAATTGTTAACTAATCCAGTATTATAACAAGGTTAAAGTTTATACCTCTACAAGTTATTAATCCATTTACTTTTCAAACAGTGTAATTGTTTAGAAAATGCATGTCAAATGATCACTCGCTCTCTCTTCAGATGTGGGACGGGACACAAGTGGGGATTTCAAGATCGAGATCGGAAACGAAAGTGGCACCGGAATCGCTCCGTTCAACCTCAAAGTTGTTGGTAAGTGAATCCCCTGTTTATACTGTATTTCTTTTTGTTATTACATGTGTAAAGTAATATAAACAATAATTGTTGTGCCTTCCATATAATATAATATCTTATTATTTCTGTACTTAGATATATAAAATGATAAAAGCTAGGCAACAAAGTTGATAACTATTTATATATGGTTTGTAACTAAAATTAACAAAATTATTAAGAGCTATTTGGACAAAATATCAGATACTGGAATATATAGAGTATGACTTGTGTATAAAGATGTCATCATTATCATATAAAACCGATGAAATATTTAAACTTTTAACTTAAACGACAATTTTCAACGTTAAGTTTTATTTTGCTAGTGCACTTTAAAGTAAAATTTATTGAGTAAGTCACTAGTTTACACTAGATATGCATTACTAAGATAATTCTTGCAAAAGGGAAATGATGATAATTACTACGAATTTTACCCAACTTAATTATTCTTACGACATTGTGGCATGTACAATAAATCCGCATTACTGTCATTTTGACATGGACCTAACCTCTGTCATCTTCCTCGGTATCACAGGGGCCCCTGGACAGTGCACAGGACCACTGGCAGCCAGTGACATCACCAAGTCGGGCTGCAAGTTGGCCTGGAAGCCACCCAAAGACGATGGAGGAAACAAGATCCAGTACTACCAGATTGAGAGGAAGGAAGCTGGAAAGGATAACTGGACTACTGTAGCCTCCATGTGCAAGGTGAGAGAACCAGTCGTTGGATGGGGAGGGGGGTTTGCTTTGCATTTCTAAAAAATACTATAAAATGAAATAATTAGACAGTACTAACGATGGTTCAGTTGTTTTTATTTAATATGGAGATACGTTTAAAGGATACTGTCTGTCTTCACTGTGCTCAAAGTTCCCTTTTATATGTCATACTTCTATCAAAGAGATTATTTGTTTAAATTCATATACCAATATATAAGACTAAATATTTTACGACTATTATGTAGAAATGTTTCATGTAATTACTTCAAGAGTTTATTAACATGATTTTGATTTACAAATATATCAACTGTGACTTTTCAGGACTTATACTTCGACGTCCAAGGTCTTGTTGAAGACAACCACTACAACTTCCGAGTAGCGGCCGTCAATGAGAACGGTGTTGGGGAATACTTGGATACCAGCAATGAGATTATCGCCAAATATCCATTCGGTAAATGAACATCATAATCCTATTAATCTTTCATTATTGAGAATAAATTAATAGAATTTCAGATGCTATATTATTCTATCGTAATCATATTGTCAAAGTTTACCAGTTTTACTGAATTGATATATATTATCTTTTTAGATGAGTGTTTTAATGCTTCATTTATTACTGTTAAGGAACAAAACTTTCATAATTAAAATATATGAACTTTTCAAATGTGACACAAGTATATGAAATATACACAATAATATCCAAGAATTAAGCTACAAAAGAAAACATTTTATTTTTAGACAACAAATTTCCTAACAGTCACATGATCACTATCGGCTATGTATTGTCACTACTAGAGACTTATATTTCTACGGTATACATCGAACTCAACTTATCATGTGCATCCTTTTCCCACCTTCCTCCAGAAAAACCAGGCTCCCCCGGAGAGCCCGAAGTATCAGAAGTTGGCGGTGACTTTGTCTCCCTCTCCTGGTCCAAGCCCACCAACGATGGTGGCGGACGAATCACCGGTTACTATGTGGAGAAAAAGATCGCGGGATCCGATAATTGGACCCGGGTCAACTTGACTCCTTTCCTTGCGACCACCTTCAATGTGTCTAACCTCATCGAAGACAAGGACTACGAGTTCAGAATCTTCGCGGAGAATGATGCTGGTCTGAGCAAACCTTCGGATGGTTCAAGGAAGGTCACTGTCAAGGACCCCAATGGTACGTATGTAGTCCTGGTCACTATAATGCCATTATTGTTGTTTAGCCACGGGGGTGTTACAAGCAACAGAGGATCGTCCAAGTGAACAGAGTTGGTCAAGAGTCTGGACATTGTAGGGTCGTGGAAACTCCAGATGTTGAAACACGCTTGCATATGCCAATTCTATTTATGAACATTTTTGCAAACAAATTATTAACATGTACAACTTATAGAACCTGTAAAACCTGTACCAATTTAAACTGGATCATAATGGTAATTATAATAGTACATGTATAAAGTTAATGCATTAATGCTAAAATGTATGAATTTAATCGAGTTTTCTATATATAACATGATATTAATTTTTTTTTTATATTAACAGTTTCATATGCTGCTAATTGATGTTAAATGATGAATTATGAAAAGTGTGTATAGCTAACTTAATTAATTTAGGCTATAAATGTCTTACAAGTTAATGAAAAATGTATATTCAATTTTTTTTTTATTGGGTATCCTCCATTGTTAGAGACAGTACATTTTCTAAATATGCCACTTTACAAATAGAGGATAGTAATCAGTAATAATATCATCAATGTTTTTATTAATTTAGAATATGTAAAATAATTAATTTTGTTCATTTATGTAATCGAACAATAGATGTGTAATATTATTATTATTACCCATTATGTATTCATTTTGTCTTATATGAAAAAAATTACTTGAATAAGTGTTCTGTTATTATATCACAATTTCTTAAGTAATTGCCTATATACTCGTACCAACCTCTTAGATCCAAGCGTATGTAAAAATATAACTGTAAAACATTAAGCGTATTGTAATGTCTACCATATATATTATTTTATAGACTAAGTTATCAGTACTAAAATGAACAGCTCACGATTTTTTGTTTTGTTTCAAACGCTGGTACATAAAATTTGGTTAATACAAATTAATATCTAAATGTTTGTTACAAGAAGATGAAGTTTGCTAAGATGACAATAAATTAGTCCTCTCTTTGCCACTGAATAGCCTCCACGATCCCCAGCTTCGGCAGCACCATGAAGGACACAACTGTGATTGAGGGCAAGACGGTGAAGTTCGAGGTGGAAATTAATGGCCAGCCTCCACCCACTGTCACCTGGTACAAGGGATCCCGGGAGTTGACGGAGGGGCCCAGAATTGACTTCGGACGAGAAGGAAACCTCTACTCCCTCTCAATCCGGGACTGTTTCGGTGAGGACGCCGATGAGTACACCTGTAAGGTCACCAACCGAGCGGGAAGCAGACAGTCCAGGGCTAACCTCAACATCAAATGTGAGTGTCGGCTGTCTCCTTACTTATATATCATACATAGTATGAATGTATTGTCTATTCCCTTGTCCAGCGATCGTTATAATTCAATCAATTTGCTCCTAGCTTCGTTACCATTGAGCTATAAGTGTTTATAGAGACGATGACACAGTACCCAAAACTACACACATAATTGCTGACAAAATAAAATCTGAAATCTATTCAGGAATTTATATTTTCTTTGAAAAATTCACTTCATAAGATAAGAAAAACAGAGTTCTTAATTAATTTATACTTAGCTAGTTTGCTAAATTGAAACTTTAACAAATTAATTGTTTTAGCTTTCAAATGATAGAAAATATTAAATTTAATATATTTTTTTTATATTATTTAAAACAAACATTCAAAAATTATTTCTCATGTGAATATACTGCAAATAAGTAGCATAACATTTCTAAACAACAAATTTCTGTCGTCCAGGTTTTTCTTAATATGTGTTAAAATGGCATTAATCGTTAGCTCTTTAAATTTCTATTTAACGAGAGTTCTTTTCTTATTTTTGTTAATTTGTTTTATTCTTTACTCGAACTTGATTGGATGCCTAATCTTATTTATCTATGTTTAATGACAGTATTATACCAATTTAACGTACTCTTTTATAGCTATTTAAATTATTTATTAGTGTATCGTTCTAGTTTGAAATGTATTTCATCGAGTTTTTATCTCAGATAATAAATCGTTTCTATTGATACGTAATTGAAAAATTGGTATAATATTTTTTGAAATGGTGAACCAATATTATAAATATAAAATAAGTAATGTCAATTAGACACACTGACCACAAAATTCATGAATAATTATATTTTAAATAGTTTGTAGTGATACCCTAGAGCCATAGTAATTATTCCTTTATACGGGCTGATTTGACCAATAATATTCATACTTTTTGCATCACCCTTCCAGCCTCGCCCAAGATCAAGGTACCCAACCGATTCAAGGAACCCAGCGACTGGGACTGCGGTGAGACAGTCGTGATCAAGATCCCCTTCGTTGGCTACCCCAAACCGACCGCCAGATGGACTCTCAACGGCCAAGAGCTGAAGCAAGGTCGAGACTTCGATATCGAGCTGAAGGAGCGCCACGCCATTCTCACACTCAAGAACGCCAACAAGGAGATGACCGGAACGTACAACCTGACCTTGGAGAACGACCTGGGGTCGGAGTCTGCGAGCATTCAGATCCAGATCAATGATCGGCCCAACCCGCCCACGTATCTGCGCCATGAGAACATTACCGAGACGACAGTGGATCTGAACTGGCAGATGCCCACAGAGGGAGGCCTGGGCTACATCTCTGGCTATATCGTTGAGAAGCGAGAGCTGCCACAAGAAAATTGGATTCGGTGTGGTCGATCCAGGTGAGCCGAAGGCTGATAATTTTAATTTCATCCAATTTGTTAAACTTTTATAAAACAAGAAGATTTTAGGTTTTATAAGCTAATTCCTTAACAGGCTCCATAACATTAATAAAGTAATTGCAACTTGTTTATTGTGAAATATTTTTAATATGGAATCTTAAGTAAAGTTCAAAGTGTCTAAATATCGTCCCACTTTCCTGTTCATGGTGGTCAGATTCAATAACATGCATGTGGACGGCCTCCGAGACGGCAAGGACTACGAGTTCCGTGTGTTGGCGGAGAATCTGCACGGGATCAGCGATCCCAGCTCCTCCCTTGGCCCCGTCAAGATCGGCGGTGAGGGCGTGATCAAGGCGCGCAAAGCTGGCGAGAACAATTCTGAGAGGAGACCACGAGGCACCTATGATGGACCACCCATCTCCAACTACGATAAGTTCTGTACGTTAATAACTGTTTATAAGGCTTTCACTGCGTATGCTACTTTTAAACACGGTAGTAGTATATGTATATATTATGTATAGTATTATATTTTACGTCCAATTATACGATTTTAAGCTGTTTAAATATTTTTAATAATTTCAATAATTTTAGATCACTGTAAACTAATCAATAAAAATATACATAGTTTGAAATAAGTCTAAATAACCTTATCCCTAATTTTAAAAATGAGTATGTCCTATGTAATATACGTAATATATAAAATATATACAGTGCAATATATATAGTTTCATTTTGTTTGTTCTTTACTAAATGCTGAATGTTTGGTTTCCCCTATACAGATCAGAATCTCTGGAACAAGTACAAGCCACGATCGGTCGATATCAACACAGGAAGTGTCTACGACTACTACGAGATCCTCGAGGAACTTGGATGGTGAGCTATTTTGATACCTCATTGGTTGATCACATTGTTGGTTGTTATATCACATGACCTTTGTGATATCATATTGCAGATATCATAACAGAATTCGCAACGATATTTTAAACCATTTACGATTGACGCTTTATGATTACTACATTCTTGATCCAAATTTTTTTAACTTGAAAAATTTGAAAATATATCAAAAACTGTTAATTTGTGTTGGTCATAAAATAATAAAAATAAATACGAGACAATCATATGACCCATGCAATATCATTCTAGCTCTGTGCTGCAATGTATGCGTTTGGCATATAGAAAAGCCTTTATTTCTCTGGATAAACGTTCAACCTGTAATAACATAATGAGAGACTAAAACTACGTTTACGAATATTCGTGATAAATTATAATTTTAAAATTAGAAATTGTGTTTACCAAAAGTAAAAGACAATCTAATTCAGTCATAAAGTATAAAACATGGAAACCTTTAATAATTTTTACCATTTCAATTTATGAATGATTTGATAGAAACCTTTAATTCACCTAGTTATCTTTGTTTTGCGTATCATACATATAGAATATTTGTTTCCAGTTAAGGCTACGTTTCATGCATGTATAAACAGTTTCATCTTTCTTCAGCGGTGCTTTCGGGGTCGTCCATCGATGCAGAGAAAAGGCTACAGGACGAATTTTCGTGGCCAAGTTTATTGACACTCCTCACAGTCTGGATAAGATCACAGTTCGCAATGAGATTCAACTCATGAACCAACTGCACCACAACAAGTTGATCAACCTCTACGATGCCTACGAAGATCGCGATGAAATGGTTCTTATCATGGAATTGTGAGTTTCCATCCCATTTGGATATAGTTTATTCTGTTGCCTGAAAATAACTATTTTGTATAACGACGTTCAGTATTCCGAAGCTGCAGTTTAATATATACATATATACAATTTCGAAAGTCATTACAAATGTATATTCCAAAGGGTTGTTATATTTTTAAAATATAAAAAATAATATTTCTGTATATGTAATTCTAAATTACAAATCTTAACGTGAATTACATTGGCATGCTGCTTGATTTTTTAAAGCGAAAATATTTTAATTTAACATAAAATTTCGTAAATATATATGTATATTTTGTAAAAGCGTTATGTTATTCACTCATTATAAAAATAATCAAATAGTAACTAACAAATTTATTATGTCAATATAAAAGTTGAAATAGTACATACAGTATTAAGTACAGTTATATAAAAAAGGTTCATATTTATGGAGTTTTAAAAATATTTACATAAGACAAAGGAGAAATAAATGTTATAATCTAAAAAGCTAGCAATATTGTAATGTTACAATTCAAAATTTAAAACGGAACATATCTCTGATATTAAATGTTCCATACTCATTTTTATCATACTTCGAAACAAAATTTATATTTGAAAATTTGCTATTTTTGATAAATTTGCAGTGATCCATGATTCAAGTGAAATGCTTTTATAAACTTTTATCCTAAATGTATTCCTTAAATGTGTACATACATTTACAATCAACATAAAAGTACTTATATAAAGCAAGTAACAATTTTCGTCTAAAACATTAACTTAATCTAAACTAATAATATCACTTCAACATAGGCTTTAATCACTTTCTACTTGAATGACATCAAACAATTCCACTTTTTCAGCCTCTCCGGAGGAGAACTCTTTGACCGAATCGCCGACGAAGGATACAATATGACCGAAGCTGAGGTCATCAAGTACATGCGCCAGATCTGCGATGGTGTCCGACACATTCACGAACAGGGCATTGTCCATCTCGACCTCAAGGTAACTTACATAGCTCAGCATCCTTACATCTTTCCTATTCATACAAGTTTCATTAAATTAGTAAATAATTTAATTGTTTCACTATTATCTTCGCTTTTAATGTATTTTGATATAATATAAGATAGTTATTCTTCTATAAAGGTATTATCCGCATCCTGAAAATTGCTTACCAGTAAAACAATTATGATTGAAATTAAAATATTTCTTTACTGTGATAATTGATTTAAAAAATCACATTAAGCAATTTCTATTACTTTTGTTCGAGTCAAGAATATTTATTAAACAAATTAGCTTCGTTTAATTCAAAATATGGCAATATTTACAATTTTTACTTTTATTGTGATATTATAATTGCTTAAAGCTATTAAGCATAAAATAAATTATTGATTTACTCCACTTGAAATTGTAGATTATTAAAAATTTGGAACAAACTAGACAGTACTATTTCGATTTTATTAGGTCTATTTAGTTATTATCTGTACCAACTGCACGCACCCCTTGAAATGCGTTTCCGTATTTAATACTAATTTGATAACATGTACAGTGAGAATTTAGAACAAGATAATATTTATAAAAAATTCAAAACTAGAAAGTTTTGAAATTAAATATTATTATAAGCTGCATAAAAACCGAGCTTAATTATTGCTATCATTTATTTTACACCGCTCACCCAATTTCTTTCATTCAGCCTGAGAACATCATCTGTGAGACCTCCAAATCCACCAACATCAAAGTGATTGACTTCGGACTGGCCTGTAAACTGAACCCCAACGATGTCGTGAAGGTATCCACCGCTACTGCTGAATTCGCGGCCCCTGAAATCGCAGAAGTTGATGAAGTTGGCTTCTACACCGATATGTGGGCACTGGGAGTACTCTCCTACGTTCTGTGAGTTATTATCTCTGTTCCTCTCTGTTCCTCTCTGTTCCTCTCTGTTCCGCTCTGTTACTTTTTGTATTTTATAATAAGGAAAGACAAAACAAAGATTTAATAATGTTTTATCCTCAAATTTGTTTGAAGCCCTCTCCATAACCATGAAAAAACTATAAAAGATGAAATTGATTAGAAAATAAGTAATAAGTAACCAATTCATAGCATTCTTGTTTTGACGGATTTTTTCGAATAAGTGTTTTAATAATATAAAGGCATATTGTCAAAATAATTTTAAACAAGAATAACATTTATATAAACAGAATATTTACCTTATATTTACCTTATATTTAAAAAATTGAAAGATTTAATAAATAGATTTTATTCTTAATATCTTGTCTTAAACTATATTTAAACTGTTTGTTATTTTAACCCGAACTGTAATACAGTTAATCGAAAATATTTATTCAATCATTACAATCCGTAGATTTTTGTGTAATGATATTTTTTATCCAAACCAAATTTCGTGCGATTGCTTGTTTGACGCCAAGCATTCTTTGTCACTTCGTAATTTCAGTCTGAGTGGAATTTCGCCTTTTGCTGGAAATGACGACTATGAGACCTTGCAGAATGTCAAGAAGGGAACCTACGATTTCGACGATGAAGCCTTCACCGGCGTTTCAGACGATGCCAAGGACTTCATCAGAAAACTACTGCAACGCGATCCCCAGTAAGTCACTTGCTGGGATAAGTTGAAATTTAACACTTGTAAAATCTTGAAAGTTTCTCTCAAAGAGCTATAACAATTAGTGATGGAGGCAAAAAGTATATAATAACTTGCGTGCATTTTCCATATACTAGCAAGGTGATTGCACTATCGGAATTTGCGCCTGATCTAAGAATGTGTGTTGCGTACTTGCAGATTAAATAAAAATGTTTTTTAGATTTTATTTTAAAACATTTTGTTAAAATTTCATTTTATATTTGTATATAGTTAAATTCGTAAATTTGCAGTATAATTGCAGATAAAATTTCAATTTATGAATTATAGTAATTTACTAGTACAGAATAATTCTACTTTTGTCGTGCGCATGCAATAATCCCAGCAATAATTTACATTTATTACACCTTTATTATAGAAAGCGGATGACAATTCACGATGCTTTGGAGCACGTCTGGCTTCGTGAGGAACACGAAGGATACAACAAACGAATTCCAGCCAAGCGTTACGAAGAATTCCGCCGAAGAATGCACGCAAGACTCGTACGTTTCTATAGTTCCCATCATAGAGTACACATAGAGAAACGACTCTAAGGGCGTTGCTATGGATTTTGACTCCTTAATAAATAAAATATATTTTTTAATAGTTATTAGTTAACTACAACTACCATAAGAATTTATATATAACAAGTATCATTTTATAATTAATTAATAATAAAATAATCAATATATTACACGATCATTAAGAAAAAAATTACTATTATTGTGATTTTGTTTACATTGACGGCCGCCATTCATGTCTACCCTGACAAATGTTTTAGCGTTGAGGAAATGATAGATTTTTTTCCGTTTATGGATGTAGTAATCACTAAAAATCTTAAAGTTTAGTTTTTCCAAATGTAAAACAATAGCTTACAGGTAATCTATATATTTTAATAACAAAAATAACAATACATATTTTTGTTATATATTCTGATTTCATCATATTCAAAATTTTCATTTGTATATTAAC
>JAYRBW010111691.1:0-40649 GCA_036023295.1 Invenusta paracnida
ATTTGACTTGAGCTAACTATGTTTTTTAATATTAAAACTAAATTAGTTTTACCATGACGATACCTTTATGTTATAAATATAAAATGTTACAGATAAGTAGGTAAATGGTTAGATGCCTATAATAAACAACACATTACATTTTATATTACCTTCTGAGTATAGCCTGTATCTCTACGAATAGTACCATTGCTTTTCTAAACAGCTCAAGACAGATATTTGTTAATTACTATAAGATATGTAAATAGATGCATTTAATTAAATATAGTTAATTACCATCTGAAAAGCTTAACAAAATTAAAAAACATAGTTAGCTCAAGTCAAATATATTTTTAAGAGCTAACACATTTTACGCTTATTTCAATTCTTTTATGATATGAGCTAACACGCTTTTTGCCATTTTTGGCTAATAATAATAATAGTTATGAAGTTCCAAATTGACTCACTGATACATTCGACGGCGCTCTATGATAAAAATTAAATCATTTCAAAATATAAATTAGTTTTTAAATGGTAGCAATTTAAAAAATGACCGTTCTTGTGGTATTCTAATATACCTTCTGTACGTAAGTTGCTCGCATGAGCTGCATGAACTAACAACCTACTACCATAGGTTTAGATATATATGTACATGCATACTTAAAGAAACGTAGTTTACCGTTTTCATTGTGCTGCCTATTTGTAATCGAACGCTCGATTTCCAAGTTTTTATTTGCATAAGATAATGAAAGGCAAAATACTAACATCCAGTATAACAATTAAAAATCGTTTATATTATCTCATGAGAAAGGAACGGAAAGGGAAGAAAAGACAATAACACGATTATTTGCTTCTTATTCGATTGGTTTACGGGGGAGGGTTAAAAACTACATGAGATTTTCTGAATACAGGCTTCACTTTCATTTATATAAACTTCGAAAAAAATTTAACTTTAAAGATTGGCGGCAATTTATACTCGTATGTATGGCTGCTGAGAAGGATCATACAACAAAATGTAAGAATATAGTAAATATGTGGACATATGCGTGTAAATGTTGACATATTCATGTAAATGTGGACATATTTGCAAATATGTGGACATATTCGTGTAAATGATCTTTTTTGGCCACCATATTATGATTTGCAAATATGTGGAAAAATTCGTGTAAATGTGGACATATTCATGTAAATGTCCACATTTACAGGAATTTGTCAACATATTTGTAAATATGTTCAGGTTTACACGAATATGTCCACATTTACAGGAATATGTCAACATATTTGCGAATATGTCAACATTTACACGAATATATCCACATATTCACTATATTCTTACATTTTTGTTGTATGATCCTTCTCGGTCGCCATATGTATGCAATAATTAATATACATTAATGTACATATGTATAACGAGTGGGTTTGAAATAACTTTTAGTTAAAAAAATCGATCATTAAACTATAGATTTGTGAATCGCTCTCGGCATGAGAAATCTTACTCGGCAAACATTAAATCATGTTTTACGATCCTCTTTTATATTACATCATAAAGCAAACGGACTGTCTAATCATAATTTAAACTCATATGTGTATGTATATGTACATATAATATATACATTAATATAATACATATATATTATAACAAGAAAAATCTCAATAAATTTAAATAAAGTGAATATATTAACAGATAATTTTCTTAACTGAGACTTTGTTAAATAATAATAAATACTGTTATTGAAAGTAATATAATACATATGTAACATACACTTTATTGTAATATGTAATATGTTTGAAAAGTAGCAGTTTTAAATTGTATTTAGTATACCGATAATACAATAACTATTTAATTGATTTTTATTTCCTTTACGAAACTACATACATTCGAATTATGTATTTTTGAGGATTTATAGTTTACTTTTATATTATTTAAAAAATACCGATAATGCTGTGCCGATGTGATCGAACTCGCAATTTCTCGATTAATTACACTCATATTTGACAAGGGTATCAGATAAATCAATCAAATTTCTATAATTGTCAGTATATTTTGCCGCAATTATTTAGCTCAAAAAGTCACTAACTAGGTGTAGATTAATATATTAATTAAACAATATTCGTCATTGATAAATAATATACACCTTGTCTAAACCTGTTAGTTTCCATAAATTATGTAATTACAATTTAACTGGATTTGAGAGAATAATCAAGCATATAAATAAATTAAGAGATAAATCAGTTATGATAAATTAATTATGACTTGTCGAATAAAGAGGATATTAAAACTAAATACAATTTGGAAATCGACTGATATAATTAATTTACGGTGAGTTGTAAGTCGATATACTCAAAGTAACTATATGTAGATATTTTCGATCATATTTTCAAAGAACTAACTCGTTCGGCGCCATGATGTCGATTGAACGAAGTTATGTATCCAGATTCATACGGCATGAAATAGGGAGAGAGGTATAGTAATATAATCTAAAATATGGAGACACAATAACTACGAGCAAAGTAAATCAGGTTGATTCAGTCAACATAAGGTATGTATATTCGTTTTTGGGCGAGCCATATTTTCCTTGTATATTTTTAAATGAGTTCATCGTCATTAATGAAATGTGTCATCTGATTATAGGAACTCATAATATACTGTAACTTTAAAATATAATTGAAGAGTTCTAGATCATTTGATATTAATTACTAAATTTGCCTGGAAGCATTGGTAAGTTTGTTAGACTCAAATATAATAATTTATCCGTAGACGTTTAATTTAAAGGGTTTTATTACAATAGTAACAAATTAATAAAAGCATATTATATTGAATATAATATGACAAAAATATATTATATAAAAGCAGAACTAAATAAAATAATCCTTGAATAAACATTTCATGATTATCTTTAAATAAATATACTAGTTATACTAAATTAAAGGTATCAAAGCCAAAAAATCTTTATCATGCTCTCATATTCTACACATCGTGCACATATTGGTAAAATCGGAAATGTAACATGTTCAAACAAATAAATTCCCATGACAAACTTTAGAACTACACCCCCTTAATAGACTCACTATATTTTTCTAACTTCTTATTTAATGAATAATATGTATTACATTATATATATGCAAGGACTACTAGAGAAATAGAGGACGCTGTTCGTCTAAAGCAGTGAGGCTGAGTACAGAGGCCGGCCGGTTATTTCGAAAATGGCGAACATTACAAAAATTATTTGTGTAATTATTATGGTAATTTTTCAATTAATGCACTAATTTGTATAATGTGTTAAATATGTAATACTATTTTTAACATCAATAATACTTAATGTATTATAATATGTAGATAGTTATGTAATTATATCATGAAATAACATTGAAATCCAATGTTTATAGTTTATTTATGCTGCTGAAAATACCTTTTTAGTGAGAGAAATGAGAATTTTATGTTTATTGTATTGTGTACTGGTTGTTAAAATTAAAATCAAATGTACTAAATATACCAAGGTACTGATATTTCATGGTATGTAGAAATGTTTTAATATTTTGGCTTTTCATTATGTAAAATAAAACTAGATTCAGATGTGATGTTTATCATTATTTACATATATAATACATTGCAAGCACAATTATCTATAGTATGTCAAATATCTTACCGATGCATTACTAGCAAACTGTACTTGTATTTCTAGTAGTCCTTGTATATATATACCTATATGATAATTAAAATCTTTGCTGATTTTATTATTCATATCATATAAAGTGTAGTGATTTCTCATACAGTTAGTTACTATTTTAAATGTGGTTTTTATACAATTTCAATTAAAGGAGGTCCTAATAATTATTTAGCATTACTAAAACGTTTTATAAATTATGTACATATATGTATATTTGTTTGATATGTATGTAAATGTATTAATCCACTTTCAATTATAATGTAAAGTAAATTGCATTTACGCTTTACCGGAATATGTATATATTCATCTTAATTATATATCTTAATTAATTAGTTACCATAAGTTTGAACTAATCAATCGATATATAATTAATGATTAACTCAATGCTGTTGCGCGAATCCGTCTGTTAAAGCCAGGAATATGTGGTCAGTGTCCGAACTTGCTACCTTTGGATTTTAAATAAATTAGACGTTAAAATAGAAGGATACAAATATTTATAACATAAATTTGGATGCACGTTTCTGCCATTTTTACCAATATATCTGTGTATATATTTTCCGTCAATGCCTTACTGACACCGCTCAAACAAAGAATTACACCACATCGTAAAAATAATTCAATAAATCAATGAAACTCTTACCTGATTTGAGTCAAGCCCCCAAAACTCGAGCTCTTCCTCGAACAGCGGACCACACACATCGGTGGGGTAATGAAGCTTTCCCGTCCTGTAGTAATTGAGAATCTGTGCGAAAACGCCCGGATGACGATCAAAGAAGTACTCATTGAGGACTGGATCATAATTGGCTAGGGCCTCAGTCAGTCGGGATAGACGGGTGGCGGGGATTTTCTTTAGAGTTGCCTTGTATGTCTCATGGCGGATACCGCCAACATTAAGGATCACCCGGTTTTCTGCGTCTGTCATTCCACCATACTCCATCTTAGCTTTAGTCTATTTTGATTTAATTTCACAATATCTGCCCGACCAACAATTGATGTTTTGTTGGTCCGTCTCCAGTTTTTAATTCTTCTGACTAAGCTACAATGGGTATTCGCTGAAATAATATGAAAACACAAAAATAAAATGAAATTAAGCGTTTATTACGAGTAAACTTCTCTTTTTATAAGATAATTGTATTTATATTATTGTGACCAACATCGGATGATAAGCTCTTTAATCTGCATGGCTACCTTATATTATTGATAATAAATAATTTAATAACAATAGTTAATCCTGGTTCATTATTCATAATTAGTCACTCACTATTTTTGAACCTCATTAGAGACATCTAATATGACTGCCTAGCGTTTATAGTTTTGAGTGCTAAAGGGTCACTTATTTTTTGCCGTTTCACATTTTTGTGAAAGAAGCAAGCGACATACATTTTTTAAAGGTCTTTGATTCTAGTTTTCGAAAAACAATGTTATCACTTTCTTTTTTCGTGCAAGCATTGATTGATGACGTCATCAAAATATGGTCGTCCAATCAGAATTTAGTTCACTATTCTCATAAGAAGGAACCATTTTTGAGCTTATAAATGTATTGCCAACTAATATAAATGTGTACCCTTTGTTTTCAAAAAAGACATAAAAATGTAAAATTGTTTTTAATAATGTTATTAAAACAAATGTAATGCATTCCACAGCTAGGTACGGTGTTTTAAATGTTTACAATAACTGTTATCAAGTTTACTTCTTATGTCGTTTCATACAAACTGCATCAACATTATCTGAGATCTTTTGAATAAAGATAAACATAATATGTGTCTTATATTGGTAAATAGACTTTCGAAATCAAATAATATCTTAGTTTCTCTTTATGCATTTAATGAAACTTAGTTATATAATATGTGGTAATAATACTTGAGTCGTCTCCTTAACACACCTCTAAAAAACGTCCTTCAATTTTCTCATCAATCATTATTTTAATTTACATATTTTATTGATTATCCCAAATTACGGTAAAATGAAATGAATGAACTCAGATATATTTTTAATGAAAAGCCTAAGCTATTAACAACTCTAATAACAAGTTCTAAAACATTAATATGTAGATATCTTCAATATTTATTACGTTAATGAAAAAGGGTGACATTTTACGTGTTTTGACATGAAAAATTTCCGAAAATTAGTAAATATTTGCAGAATACAAGTAATAAAAAAATATTCTACAAAAGTAATGGATAGAATACAAATAGTAAACATCGTAAATTTCATATTAGTACATATTGTACATCATAATAATTTAAAAAAATCCAAATATCAGACAATTTTATTCTCCTAAAGCTCACTAACAGAATATGAAATTTTTATCAATAATATATATAAAATCAAGAGTATTTGTATATATATTTATTTAATTATAAATCTATTATTAAAGCATATACAACGCAATAATTAGGCATTCTGATAAATAAATATGTAGCCGTAAAGATTGTAATCAACATGCAAAAAAAATCTAAAAACTCTTATATCAGTCAATGTTGTTATCCACTTTTGTCTGTAAAGACTATTATATATTTGTTTATATCAAGAACAAATATAAACGGAAGTAAATCAAGTCAAAAGTTTGCTTAAAATTTTGGCAACAAAGCTTTCAATAAGATACCACAGCAGCAAGGTAAATAATATAAAATATCGCTGTGATTACTTGTTCTTGTTTCTATAAATAATTCATTATTTTATGATTATATATTGTTTCTATTAAATATATCACAACATTTTACATACAAATATTTAATATTTCAGTAGAAAATAAAATTATATTGAAAACTCTAAACTCTAAAAATATACTGCGCATACTATATAATTAAAAACAATATGACAAACTATTCCAGTTATGTAATACAAATGTGATATATATACATGTATATTTCATTTATATATTTTTTCTATATTTAATACATGTTATCGAATAGGTCAACTAGAACTGCTGGACAGCCACCTTTGAGTCGCTGGATAACATTTTCGAACAAATAACATTTTGTAATTTCTTTCTCTCCTCTTAGCTTTTTATCCAATTTTAACTAATTTATTATTATATACACGTTTTTATATAGATCAATATATTAAACTTTTAGATATAACAAATGCGCCATACACTTGTTTGTGATCTCAATTATTTTACTTATTTCTACCGCTAGTAAATATAGAACTGATAATATTGCCAATAAACATGCTACGTAATATTAATATAAATATGGCAGTGTAAATATATAAATTTATTACAAACATATTCTTAATCAAATTATTGTATTGATATATGTTAAGTGAAGTAAAGTTTCTTTTGCCGTTTGTAATATTTACTTAGTTTACTAATTGTCATTCCGGATATTTCACTCAAAACTTTATATATTCATCATATTCATTTGTAATTTTTTCAAAGATATTTCATATAAAATACTTCCAATGTAAGTATAAAATCTGTATTCCACTTAATTTTTAATTTAGAGAAAATACATGTTCTCTATAAGTTAATTTATTCTTTAATTTTTTTATATTTATAACTTATATGTGTAAAAACGCATGTATGATATAAACAGTAAAATCAATTAAAATACCTTTCTCTTAACTGTGTAATTATTTTTGTTAAAAATACAAGCAATACTTCAATTTGGCAAGTTCAAAATTTAGATTCACTTGAGCTATTTTAATTATAGTTTCTTCTTACATTTATTAATTATTTTTGTTGATTTTCAATAAAAAATGTCAAATCAAGCAAATCAAACTGTATATTTTGTATTATTTTTAAAATTAATATTTTGAATAATATCCTTAAGTAGTTATTACAATATTTTGACAAAAAGAGACGTTATAAATGTAGATTAGAAGTAAATCGATCACCACAGATTTTTAAAAATAACTGTATTTCATTTATTTTTAAATAAAAACAGATGTCCATCTAATAATGTTTTTTTTTAACTTATTGATTTTTAATGATGATTAGTAAAATATATTATTTTGTATTATATATTCTTATGTAAAACCTATAATGTAAAATGTCATTACCTATACACAACTTAATATTGCATTTAATGAATAATATCGAAGAATAGGAACAAAACTGTTATCACCATCAGTATTTAACTATTGTATTTAGCTGTTACCTATAATATGTATACATATTGCTTAAGCAGATGGTATTCAACAAAGTCACAGAATATTATTACGTTTGTGTATCAGCCAATGAGTATATCAACACAAAGGTTTGCTATTATATATATGTTCCTTCAAATTAATTATTTAATAAATTAATAGATAAACAACCACTATTATAATCCCGTGCAAGCATTGTGTGTCTTTTGAACTTACAGTTCCACGATCGATATGTAAGAACTCCGTGTATATACTAAGACAACCAGAGAAATACAACACAGTATATTATATTCGTATAGGTATTTTTTATCTCAAAATAAAAATGTATTTTTACAAGATTTCTAATGAAGATATATATATATACCCGGAAATAAACAGAAAAAATATTAAATCAACAGTGGATGACGATGTAAAGCAAGCTAAGGTAAACGGAACACCTGTCCACTTATTACATTTGAAAAGGAATCATAAAGTAAGGTAAGGCTTCCGTCTTTTTCTCAGTTCGAATCACTGAACAGTGCCACAGAAGTGAGTGGACAGTGGAAAATCTCTCAGTTGCTGCAAGCTCTTGCTAACACTGTTATAGTCGCTCTCTCACCAAATGTTTTCTTTCTGTTCAGTTTCTTGCCATAGCTGTTAATCAGTTAGTTAAATAACCCCCTGACTACTAATTCTACAGATGGTTATAGCGAGCTTAGCCTGAGACTAGCCGAGCTCTATATGGTCCATATAACCTACATTCAAAACACAGACCGACTAAATATAGTCCAGATCTATTGTAAATTCTGGAAACTCGTGTCAAAAGCAATCATCTTCGTGATGGAGACCTTTTTAATTTTTCCCTTACACCTGACCTTCCGCTCTCTATATATTATCTATCTATCTTTCATATTTGTAAAATCATTATATTAGCTCCTCGCATATAAGCATAATATTTTGTATTCCTAATTTAAGATTTATAGATAAAGGTTCACTTATAATTGCACGACATTATATTACTCCTAGCAGTTGACAATCACCTTTACACTTATCGCTATATACAAGCAAACATATTCAATTATATGTAATGTATTGTAGAAATATTCAGTTCTGATTATATTCAATAAAATTCTTTATTTATAGCCATATTGATCTGATCAGAGTTCCTTAAGACAACTTATTTGTTATACACAATTTTTAATATTTTCATTTTTAAATTCAATTAGTACTTAAAATACTAAAATGTGATTCATTTTTTTTTTAATTATTCACCTATTAACTTATCGCAATATTTAAACTATCTTTATATTTAAATATAATAAAAAAAATACTATCAATAACAATGTTTTCCAAAAGTATAGTAGTAAGAAAGAAAATTACAGTCAATGAACTGTTACAATTAGATATCGGATCGTATTTTGCACTTGGAATGCGTAACATTAACTCTATTGATTGATACATATATAACTGTAATAATTAACCGTTAACATTTTAAAGCACATATTTTTAAATATATATTATCATTTAGCCAGTAATAAAATCAAAATAAAATAATATTAATTATGGAAGTCTAGTTCCTATCTAAAGCAATTTAATTTTTTTAATAGATATATCAATAGACCCTTCCTTACTTTTAATGTTAAATATGTAGACGATTTAGTGATAAGACAGATATTATTTCCTTTTACACTTTTTAAACATAAGCACGTAACGGACTATTAGACAAATGTTGCTATGTGTAGGGAGACAGTGGGATATATATACATATATACTGACAATTGATTTTTAAACGAGACTTCATACGCATTTTGAAAAATGAATTTTTCAAATGACCATCTTTACATTGAAAAACATGTTATTCCCGTTGACCTCATCTCCTCCTCTCCACATTTCCCCCTTTCCTCTCATTTCTCTCTCCTGTTCTTGTTAGATTCAACAGCTCTCTTTTAATAATAGTATACACGGTGGAAAAAAGAGGAAATGGAGAAAAAGACTCTAAAAATAGGAAAACCCAGAGTCCTATAGAACAAAGAAATAAGTTTGCACACGATTTATGCGCCGAAAAATCGAATCTATATATTTTATGTGCAGTCTGGAAACTAATCATGACAACTGAAATGTTTAATTCCGACTCCAAAATCATTAATTAGGAAATGGAAGTATTTTTTTCATAGATTTTTTGTAATGTAGTAATCCCGGTTTAAAATGAAGATTGGCGGACTATATGCCGTGTAGATAAAA
This sequence comes from Invenusta paracnida, assembly GCA_036023295.1. NCBI lineage: Eukaryota > Metazoa > Platyhelminthes > Proseriata > Coelogynoporidae > Invenusta > Invenusta paracnida. The sequence continues at coordinate 9,957 of JAYRBW010111691.1, forward strand.
TATAGTTGAGTTAATAATATGAAAGAGCAGCTGTAAAAGAATAAAATGTATGCAAATTTTGATAATTGCATTCTTCCAATTCCAATAATTTATAAATGGTGATTTTTATTCCTTTGTCTTCATATTTAGAATCAATTAAAGGGATTAGTAATCATGTAAAAAATCAGGTTAAATGTTCTATTTTATATTAATTAATGTTTTGTAGGTATGTATATATCATAATTATTTAACTTGCATTAAATTTGAAATAAACATATGAACATCATCATATTATGTGTTTATTACATATATCCATTATAAGACTTTAAATCAACAGTTCTGATTTTTTCTGACTCTTCAGATCTAAAATTACCAAAGAGACAAAGAGTAAAATATAAACTATTTTAATAACAAATAAAAATAAATTTGCAACGGATGTGTGCTTTAAACAATAACATTTTGTATAACACATTAAGAATTTGAGAGAACATCTTTTTTTTAACTGTATTCAAAAAATTAAAAGTGATTATGTCTTAATTATTTATTGTGTGTCTATTTATTAATAATCTAAATACACGACACATAGGCATGAATGAATTGACGAGTATATGCTTGTAATATTTGTTTAACTAATTATTAGCTCATCAAATATTGCGTACATATTATTTAATAAATATGTATTGTAAAAATTTTTAAAATGTTCATACGTATTTTTATATAATTTTTTTTTAACTCATATAAATTGTAAGATCGTGTAAATAAATTCAATGATAATAAATCAAATGTACTAAATATTTTATTGCTGAGGATTTGCTTCATAATTATAATTTGGTGTTTAGTACAATACATAGTATCTGCTAGAATACATAGTATGAAACATTAAAATCATTGATTGTTTAAAATATATATGTTTGTATAAACGCCCGTCACTTGCCAACGAATCTAAAAATCGATCGATTTTATAAATATGTATTTTATTTTTATTAACTATTATTATTATCTTATAAAATGTTTACTAAATTACTAAATATAAAGATATATGTACATTATTACTGATATAACATTATTATACCTTATTACTATTATAACTCAATGACTGTAGTAATAATACGGCAATTTGCACATATCTCAATCTTACATTATACCAAAGAAAATATACCAAGCAATTTGGTACCTGATTACACCGAAAACATATTTATATTGTAATTATTTATTTTAAGCTCTTCAAATGTGTCGGAATAGAGAAAATAGTAATACATTTTAAAATTATAAGCCATATACTAAATATCTTTTAATAATATTTTAATATTTAATAATAACTATACATAAATGATCTATTTAGATTAATACGTACAATTTTAATAATAAATATCTGTCTAATTGTTCAATTTATTTACATATGTACAAATATTTGAATATTTTCAGAGTTCAATTTTTGTAACGTTTCTATCACTATATCAGTTTTTTCTAACAGCGTAAAAATGCATCATTCAAATTCTATGAAAAAATATTGAATAAATTTACCAAGCAGCCCTACTCACAAGTTTCCAATGAGGAGGATGCAATACTCATTAATTTTAATTAACCCCCAATAGACTACCACTGTGGGCAATTAACAGTTAATTATTTCATGCCCCCTCCCTCCTAGTTAGATCATGTTTGACAATAATTTTGCACGTGTATCTAGGTGAAAATCAAGTCAGGTAAACAGAAAATAGGGGACCGATAACCTGTATGTATATAAGGGGAAACAGAAACGAATAAAAAGACAAAAAGCGTAAAGGGTGAGGGGGTTTAGCGGGATCTCTATCTCCAACTTACTCTTGCAAACAATATCTCAACGCCCTATTACTCCTCATGCAGACTGCTCTTTTGCATATTAGACTCTCTGTAAATGGTGATAATATGAGTCAATTAAGTAAAACGTCAGTACGTCATTAGTCGAGTAGTGGTTAATTGCTTTACTGATTTTTCATTTTCGTATCTCGGCAAAAAAATTCTGAAAACTTAGTAGTAGAACACTAATTTCTCGACAGTCGAAAAAATATTAAAACAAGTGTGTATATTGTAGATTTAAGGCAATATTATATAGGTATGATGGGGATTTTTAACTTTTCACTTTATAGTGTTCAGTAAATGGGGATCTCATATCATGCATGTAAAGAGGAAAGCAAGAATGTAGTTCAGAGTTCGTACTGGTGATAAGAAGGAAGGAAGGAAGGAAGAAAAGGCTGGGATGTAATTGGGATATTACACGAGTACGGCAAATTGATGATGCCTATAACAACCACTAAATATGTATAGTATATTAATGATTTTATTATTTTTGTCATACTTTTCTAGCTTATTATGTGTTCTCAAATGTATGATAGTTTTTTTTCTTAAATATCTTTAATGGTGTTTACGATAAAATCAAGAAATCAAAGATTTATGTCATAATTGCTTTTAATATTGCGTTATATTTTCATAATTTCTTTATAGGCTTGTTAGAATTAAGTACAGGGATATAAGATTTGTCACAATGTTTTACTTTGTTTCATCATGCGCACATTATTTTGATTATTCACTATAATGAATCATTATTATTAATACAAATTATTATATATGTTTTTTTAACTTGTATTGTATTCGTGTTACATAATATCAAATAAATATATAAAATCCTTATATTTTTATTTAATGTTATCAATTAAACAGCGATCAACAATTACTAAATAATATAACACTTTAATTGAAAATATTTTTTCAATATATATATTTCGCAATATTATATATTTATTATCAATATTTCGTAAAAATTAATTTTATATTTCGAAATAGGGAAAAAAAGAATTGAAGTCTAAGTTAATTTTACATAATTAAGTTTCAAGGTATTAATCTATTGAAGGAACTTTGAAAGATTCATGAACTCTGTCCATATGTTTACATGTATTTACATTGCTTTCACGCATGCCCTAACTATAGTTTATAGCTTTATTATTGCTAAATGAACAGAATAAAATATTGATATATTCATAATTATCAAACAAGGCCTCGAGCGTAAACTAAATATTATTTAATATGGATATGCTTAATTACTGTCAACAAAATGAGAAGAAAAAAAAGAATACTGTTTCAAGTAGAAGATATTTTCATTTCATTAAAAGTTAATTGGACCATGTATACATATACAATCTCAAACAGTTATGTATATGTGATATCTCTTCCAATTATTGTTAACCTGTGCATGTGATTTCAATCTATTTCCAGCTTGTTCAAATTCTGAATTAATAAATTTTACTTCCTTCTAAAATCTGTGTTTAGAAAAGGTTTTTATAGAGTTTTGGATTAAATCTTCAGTTTTACATTGAACCAATAGTTTTACATTAAACCTTAAAGTACTCAAAATACATATTCTACTGGAAAAATCGGAAGATTATTTTGAAATATAAAAAAATTGTCGTTAATCTTATTATCTGGAAAATTTATTAAATTAAATTAATTTAATTTAAAATGTTTCACAATAAAAAAACAAGAGACTTATTTTGGTTTAATTTTAACCTATGTATTCTTGTTTTCATGAATGTAATTGTGTTATTTAAGTTTCTTAAATTATTTATTTCGTCTCACTCGACGACATAAATTTCATTTTTAATAACATTGTTGCACGTACTAATGTGCAAAACTAAAAATTCTACTTAAGTTTAAAAAAACTTTACGAACAAAATGGTATTTACTTATTAGTAACAATGATAAACTAAAATAAATACTGTAACATATGTACTTTGTACAATAATATTATCTAAACAAATCTTAAATATTATAAAAATCGGTTTATTAAAATAAATGGCAAAATGCAATTAAATTTGTCTGCAGAATACCATTTATACTTTAAATACTTTATATTTATATATATATTATATTGTACTCTATTTTAATCTTATTTAAAATCTAATCTAATTTAATTTATTACTATACACTTTTATATTTTCACAGCAAATACTCGTATTTACTTCATGTATATCATCAATGTATATTTTAACTTTAAATATACATATATATGTTTGCTATAAATCAAAAGCATTTTTTATTAGTTTAATAAGAGTAAACAAGACACCATTTAACAAAGATTCCCATTTTATTACTTGAATCTAAACTTTTGATGAAAAAATTGAAATTTGATTTAATTGTCTTAAAATGTATAAATGATCATTTAACTAACAAAAATGTTATCCCTAACTCGAATTTAAATTTTTAAGACTACATAATATGTATATCGATAATTTATTCTTACATATTTTATATTACTGTTATATAATGAATATACGAGATGTCAAATTATTTATACAGGTACTGTAATTCCTACTCTGGACAACCGTTTAATAATGTTACTTACAATTTCACAATCGGCACTATCATTATCAAATTACATTTCAGTTATATGACATTTTTAACGCTAAATGATCAACATCGAATAGAATTTTACCATCTAATTTATTGATTACTAGCTATAGTGTTTCAATTACCTTGTCTTCAGTCACTGTAAAGTATTTAAACAATCGAAAAATAAATCGATAGAAAAAAGTAACGTAGAGGAAGTGTAACAAAATATATCAGATCAAATTTATATGACTATATTTACGTTATATTTTTATTAGCAATGTCACTATTCTCAGTTTTGTTTTTGCTTCATGTGGAGTGTTTGAAAGGTTGTTTTACATCTTCTTGTTTGTTCTTGTTGGGCTCTGAAGTAGTTGGTATCCTTATAATATTTACTGGATACATTATCGAATCTAGACGGAAGTTATTATGGATTCTGAAAATGAAATTCATTTTTCGATAATTATCTAAACAGTCAACCAAGACTTTGTCAGTTATATGAAATGGGTATATACAGGAAAACATTCTTTGCTTTCTGTAACCATTAGGACATTTCAGTAATGTTCCAGTCTAATCTTAAATTATTATCTTGTGCATTTATAAAATATCTACAAAGATATAAGGAGCCTAAATTATTTATTTTTTTAATTATAAGACAAATATTAGGAAATGAACGTTAACAAACATATACTTCATAAAAATAATAACATAACATTTTGAAAATAATGTTGACAGAGTAAACAAATTAGGTGCTGAAGAACATTTTATCCGCATTTACAAATCCAAACGCAGTTTTATATGTACCTTTTTTGAGGAGATTTGAGCCAAAATCGAATTATGCCGGAATCGATAATTATCGAACAACACAATAAGAGGAGGATAGTTCGCATCTTCAAGTTAATGAACCGCATTATCGAAAGTTAAATGTTACTTTAAATTGGGCGGTGAAAAAAATGAAGGTCAGTTTCTCTCTATTGACTTTCCCTTTTCATAAGTGAGATCGTTTCTCTGTCAGAAAATATAAGTTTGAGTTGATCCGAATTCGATTCAGTTTGTTCTCGAATTATCCTCAGTATGCTCCCTCCTATTTTCCCACCTACTCTGCTACAGCGATAAAGAATGTAAACTCTAAAAGGCAACTTATTTATTGAAAAATAAAATTGTCGATTGCGCACTGTAAATATCTCTTGATTACAAAGTGAACAACATTTGAGTAGCTAGGTTTTTGCGAACGTCAATCACATTTGCTACCTTGGGGTTTGAGATGTACATTTAACTAAAAATGTAGTGTCATTCACCTTCTATATTTTGTTTCAGACTGTGATTGTGTATGTCTATATAAATCCTCATTAATACATAGCTCTGCTGAAAATTAAGTGATTATGATTGCACGCTAAAAACAAATTTTGATATTAAATGTTGTTATTAAAGACTTTTATTTTGAAAAATTGAAAAAACATAATATCTAACGACTTTTAAAATAAAAGTCAGTAAATTTTGTTTTACTGATGAAAAGGCATTGTGTATACTGATAATGGAATGTAGTAAGGATTGTTACTCCAGATAGGATGAATATAATTTATCTTACAATTTTGTTCAATTTTGTTCAATTGAGTAATATTTAAAATATATAAATCACATACTTTTATTGAAATTTTATCATCCTAAATTTAAAAAAAAAATTATAAACTTAATATTTCTTTAAATAATGAATAAGTCCCTCGGTGTTCTAATAATTTATAATATCTGTTGAATAGTGAATACTGCATAAAATATTTGATTTTGATTTTTTGGAGGAAAACACTATACGATATTTTATAAAAACAAAATGAATAAAAGACACTTGGCATACATTGATTTCTTATTTTATTTTTTGTAGTGTCACATTTCAAGCGCAGATTTCTTTCTCTTACCCGATGCGACATGATATAAGATTGACAAATATTATTATATAGATAATAATTGTTATAGATATTAGATTAATAGATATTAATAGATACTTAATAGATATTATTACATAGAAAACACATATTTATAGTATTACATATTACTACTACAATATTAACATGATCGAAATGACTTTTGAGACATAAAATGGGATATTTGAGATATTTATGATATTTTTGTACTTTGAATACATATATATTTATAAATGTGTTTTTGCTAACTAAACATATATTATTTCATTATTAATACATTTTATTTTACTTGTGAAATTCGATTGAAAATTATTTAAAAAAACTTCTTAGTTTATTTTAAAATCTGAAATATATTTCCATTTTATTACGATACCGTACACATATGTTAACTATTTCATCTCAAACCGTTTTAATTTCACAAGTTTTCACACATAATCAACGCATATAGTTTACATAAACATAAACTAATTTATTGAATTATATGTTACTGTATTGATATATGGAATATGGCTTAATTGAACAACAAAATAATTTCATGCACCAAACAAATGTAATTCAATATTTAGTATAATAGAAACTGTACGTTTAAAGTAATTATCATATTAACATTTAGATCTAATAATATTATTTGTTGCTGCTGTAATAAATAGCTTTATATATAACTATAATAATAGTAACAACATTAAATATCTCTTCAAAATATGTTTAAGCATTGGATAAAAAAATCAGTCTTACAAATATGGTATAATTTTTCTCCGAAGTTTAAACAAATAGTCAATATTAGAGTTAATTATCGATATTTTTAATAACTACCTATTAAATGTATTTCTAAACAAATGTAAATCACTGTAATTCGTTTTTAAAGAACTCGAGATCCATTTGAATAAATTAATAAATTATTCATTTATACAGTTGACTATAAAGTTAATTCAGTTAATATTTCTCCCGAATAGAATGCCTTGCAAGCAATCCAGTTTGCAGATCCTCGTGAGAGCATGGAGATATAAATACCATCTGGCTGTGATACAGATAATTCAATTTGACTTGATCGGATCACAATATATATTCAATTAGAAGGAATTTGTGATCATGCTTGAAAACCATATAGTATTTATTTATACTTCTTGTTTGAAAGGATATTACACACAACTGGAATCCATTGTACAAAGCATAATATATTTTGTTAAGTTAAGTACAAAAATATTAAATTTAATTTACATCACAAAAAATGGAATAAACAAGTTTTTCCTTTTCTAATCAAATTATTATTCTATTTAATATACGATTATATCCAATTTCTTCAATTATTTTTGTACGTACTATATATAAAATTATGAATTTGGTATCTATGCATACATAACCGATATTTGTCAAAGTTATTTTAAATGATAAATTCGAAAAAATGTTTTTAATAAAATGGAGAAGATTATCCTTATGTTTTAACTAATTTTATTCGCATCATAGTAAATATATTTTTATATCCTATACGAGTATTTCAAATTTTAGACTACATATTAATAAATGTCTAAAATAACTAACAAAGACTGTACATAACTACTCGTTTAATATTTTGTTGACATATTTACAGCTTTTATTCACTAATGTGGTGGTCTGCGTTTAAACATACTAGTATTTTAAATATACCAATTTCAAAAACCAGTTTTCCCTTTTAATACATAATGTTTATATAGATTTTAATATTTATTAATTTATAGCCCAAAAACATATAATATGCTATAAATCACTAAGGAAGTCAAAAACATCACATTTTAATGCTTAACTCTCAATGCACAACTTTCAAACGTTATTACTGATAATTTGGAGTATTTTGAAGTCTTATATCACATATTTTAATACAACGATATTTATAGAATTATTCTATTATTACAAATTTATTATAATTATAATTGGAAGTCATCTACATACGTATTATAATAGCATTCAAAATCATAATTTTGTAATTCTATTATTAATTGAATAAGGATTTATTTAATACATTTATTGACAATTTAATCGTCTTAATATAATGCGAAACAATAAAATTGGAAAAGATTATACAATTCTTATGATAGTATAATACTACTAAACCACGTTTTTACCTGTTAATAAATTCACGTTTCGTTATTTCGATATTCGTGTTTAATGTACATATTATACAAATAGATAAAATTGTTCATATAATATTTTAAGCACAATTTTTTTTTATATAAGGAGTGCAAACTAAATTTTAGTAAACATTAATAATCCAAGAGGAAACAAAACAACCGTATGTTGTCGAATAAATTTGAATAACTACCATCAAGACATGACTCTGGTGTATTATATTAACTAAAATAGTTCAATGAAGATTAATAAAGGTAAATTTTAGAGCTTGTAATTCCATTTTTATAATAATCAGAAATATCATAGAATAACTAAAAATTGAACTCTTTCATAAGATTCGTAAAATTATAACATTGGTACATTATAATTCATGAACCACATAAAAATAATATGATAAAATCTGTAATGTACGAGATAACTGTATTTATTTATATTAATTAAATACAATGTATTTCGACAGTTCATCTAAATTTGAATATATTTAAAACAATGTTCTAAAACTACTGAAATAAATTTTTAAATAAAAATCTACTAGTTATAATAAAGGATCTTTTAGTTTACAAAAATGTATCCATTTTCAGGATGTTCGTCTCCACAAAACCTTACATACGACTTATATGTTTACAGAGAAATACAAATTAGGGTTAGAAATGTCAAAATAACGATAATGAAATGTATAGATTTGCAACAAAAATCACTTCTATTTGTATATATATATATATACATTTGTGTAGTGCATCATTATGTTAAATAGAACTAAAATGACTAGGAATGTTACACACATTTTCTTTAAATTTTATTAAAAGTAGAGAATCTTCTACACATTACAATAAATATGATGGCCTGCCTACATGATGGCGATATAATTTTACATCACCCCACACAAAAATCTATAAGCAGTAAATTTGAAACCAACTCTCTGAAAAGTTGAATTTACAGTTCTTCCCATCCAAAATAACTTCAGGAGTAATTATATAAATGAAAAGAGAATCCTACATATGAGTGCAAATATGTCAGGAACAACCATTTACTTGATTCTTATTTTTATCCCGATTGTTTTTTGCCTGCCTTCTCCTTTTGCAATGTAACCGAAAAATCAGCTCAGACCTGTATGTCATTTCCCTATTTCCATACAAATTAATTACTCCTTATATATAATACACATAAAATTGACTATATATACACTTACGAAACATATAAGACACTTTGTATTTATACGTAGATATGTGCTGACATATAGATAGCTAGAAAATGAATTATATTCTCATTGGAGACACTGTTTATAGCAGTTGTAACAGCAAAATCTTTTTACGCACACAGCAAGGTAGACATTATAGGTACATTTAGCGCTTGTTTTAATCATGGAATATGTAGAAGAAATAGGAATTTCTTCAGCAATCTACATAGTGAAAGTAGGGATTTAATGAGGCTCAAAATAGTTCAAAAATAATCATATTACTATGGATATACATACCTACATAAAGCATAATATCTACATGTTATGTCAAATCTTTATATTTTTGTAAGGGAGAAATCTTTTTGGACTAGAAAATGTCCTTTTCTCAAACAAAGTTGTCATATCGAAATTTAACTATTTATGAATATATTTGTTAAGTATATTAATGGATTCTGTTTTACATAATATTTAGTAAGTCAGCTCTTAACAATAATTATATATATATATACATAATTTATGTAACGATTGCATATAAAATTATGTCTTAACAAAAAATCGAATTCAATTTTTATTATTTTCCTTTAAGCTTACCTTAAGTTTAAATTTGAATTATAATAAAACATTCTAAGCATAAGTTAACACGTTTCTATTATCCAGATTTCAAAAAAGATCAAAGATTAATATTATTATAAAATATTGAATCTATTATGTATATTGAATATAAAAAAAATTGAAATCTTAACTCTTTTTATTTGATAATATTTCTCAAATATATTAAAAATCTGAAAAATATGTATTGTTTTCTTTATATCTAACTATAAACATAATTCCTATTATATAGCTATTATAATTATAGGTTTTATTACAGACTGTATTGTCTGCTCTGCGTGTTATAACAATTAGCCTCAAAAATATACTTTCATTTTTATCTGGGACCATCATATTAGGATCGTACAAAGAATTTCATGACATGGCATGTCGTAATTTTAAGTTCTCATAAACTTTCACATTTTAAGGTTGAACGTTTTATTTTAAATGTTATTTTATTTATATTGCCCATAACTAATCAAGCAATTAATAGTACTTATAGCATGTATAATGCCTCATACATATACGAGTATACGATACTGAAGTTGTCGAAATAAAACAAGGAAAATTATGTGATCTGCATATCTCATATAGTGGCGTCATACTAGGTTTCTATGTTCTTGTACTGAAAATTGTGTGATTAGTTGATATAATAAGTTTAATAAATATTTCCTGTCTTTAAATGTGTGGCTATTTATCAATAATTATAAAATGTACGTCATACGTATAATATATTCAAAGATTTAAAATCAAGTCCTCAATCTTCCACATATCAAATAATATAATTATAGTATGTATGTGTCATTTTGAAACTATTAATTCCAAATTCATCTTTGGGAAAATAATTAGATATATTTTATCCGATTTTATAATCTTTAAATTTTGACTGAAATACTTAGCTGATTTTGTATCAATTTCAAGTAATCAAGTTTCAATTATCAAAATTTATGTTAATTTCCTGCAATTAATAAATAATTAGTGATTTAAACAGATGATTATATAAATATATATAAATAGAAATTAATGTTGATCAATATGTCCAAAATGTTACCGTTTTATTTTGTGTACATGTATAAATCCAATCCTTTGTAAGCAATATTCTCCACCACCACATCCTGAGCAAACAAAATATTATCGGATAAAATAAATTCCTAAAACCCGTTTTCTTTTCCATTATGTTCCCAATTCAGAAAATTCCACTATTAATGGCATATACCTATAGGCATATATTTATATGTTCGTCAGTGATTATTCAATATGTATGTTATCGATTTGTGAAATGAGATCAGAGATATAGATTATTATACCTATATTTATACTTCCACTTTTGCAAGAAAAATACTATACTCAGCGGACAAACACTATGGATACAATGCTCGTGCAATGTATATATACCGTATATTTCAATCGCATCATGTTTTCTGTTGCAAAATTGAACAATTGAACAATTGACCTAAAATTTTTATTTATAAACTATATTTGACGTAAAGAACCGTCGATTCATTAAAAAGTTGTTAGAATTATAGAATCACGTGATTCAAAAAAACGTATTGATAAAAGTGTCAGATTTCTTTAAATTGCTTATACAAATAAAATGAATATTTATGAATATTAAAACGACGCGAAAGAAATTTGCATCGATATAGGGCATTTGTGTTCCATAAAAATGTCATAACAGAAAACCGATTTTGTCTTTCAATTGTCGTCTGTTTTCGACAATAAACTGATTAGTGTGATCTACTGTATAAATATTATACAGTATATAATATAAATGGTCAACTTCAAGCAAATATTTCTGTCAATTTCTACATTGCAATTTCTTTAATATTGTGAATGGTTATCATTTGAAGAAAGTTATCTTTCATTTTGTAAATTAATGATGTTTAATTATGTGTAATTATATGTATGATTAAAAATATATATCGAAACATTTAATTATTATAAACTTATCCTGATGCCTATTGATTTGTGCACAACCATTTTGCTCGTGTGCCTATATGCTACATTACTATCGACGAAAAATTATATCCAAATCTATACCTAAAGTTGAAACAGTATTATAATTTTTATGAAGTCTTAATAATCAGGTAACCATTATTTGAAGTGAATTTTCGAAAATCTATCAACTTTATTCAAAATGCAGCCACTTAACTTATTTTCTTCCATTAATTCATGACTGTAGGTAAGTAGGATTGGCGTACGTTTCTTTCAGAATTGTACTTGAGAAGATAATAGTGAATGATACTGGGGCTACAAACATCAAAATCTCAGTATTTTCTGTTCCACATAGAGCAAACGGAAGCATATATTAAATTCCAGACAGATCATTATATTCTGCAATACTCTGTAACCAATACTGTTGTTTTATGCATATACTTATGGTTGGTTAGAGTAACAACGATAATAATCAACCAATTTCAACCGTATTCCATAAGTTCTCTTATGTATGCTACATATATCTGCACACTGTATGATATAATATCGTAAAAAGGTTACATATAATATATAGTATAGGAAGAGACGATGGCTGGTTACTACGGATAATGTTACTAGGCTTTCTATTGAATACCTGCATATATGTAGATGCGCTTAAATAATTGCGCGCATGAGTTATCCTAAATAATACTATTTTCCAAATGAGTAAATTGATCATCTAAATTGTACCGATTGGTAACAAATAAATTAGCAACAAAAGCTATAGTAAACTAAAATAAAACAGATAACTTATTAGATTTTAACTATAATATATTTTATTTCGAGTTCCGTAAACCTAAAATATCAATATATGCTTAGATGTATATTCTATGGGTATTTTTTAACTATAGGAATATTAACGATATGATTGACGTATAAATAGTCATGTCTTAAACGTATTAGTGTTTTTTCTTCGTTAATAAATAGGTTTAAAGTTTATTTTTTGTAATTTACGATTTTTAGCTAATTTCTATAAGACTTATTTATTTATCACATAATAAATTAACCCGTCAGTATAATAAAAATCTAAGCAAAATATGTTTACATTATAAGCTCCTTGTTCTCTATTATTATTCTATGATGTTATTATTATTTAATAGTGTTACACTTATTACTTCTAAACAATTTTAATATGATGTTTAAAAATATAAATAATTAATTTATATTGTTAAACCCTTGTATTTACAATTACAAACAGAATTATAAACGTAATATTATTGTAAATACAAATCAGAATTCAGTACTTCAGTATAAACACAACATAATTATATTTAAATATGACCAAGAAATGATACATACTCGTATAATGATAGCACTATATTTCTATTCAATGAGCATGTATACATAAACGCTTACTGACTACAAAGTACACAAAAATACTTACAATGATTAATAAATACAAAAATTTCTAACTTTTATTAATAGAACTAATTATATAGTTATGTTTGATATTCATGTTTCTCATTACATTAAAATTTGACTATTTTGTTTCTTGTCATGGTTAACATTAAATACTAATGTATGAATCGTTGTCATATAAAGGCTTAAAGCATATAATATAATATACTTTTATATATATGTATATATATCACAATATATAGTATATTAGACAACTATTTTTAGTTAAACATGATATATTTACGTACTCCTAAGTATTAATATTCAAAGTCAACAAATAAATAATAAATACTAACTTTTCCAAAAGTACAGAATTTAAATTATTTGATTGAATAAGTCATAAAAAAGCATAATTATACATTTATCCTGATTTCAAATTACAATAAAACCACTTCAATTTATATTCTATATCTATTTAAAAATATTGCAACTCTTTATTAAAACAAATCTTATCGTACATTGAACACACCATATACTTCTAGATAAACTATTAAATGTAGTATCTTGATGTCCATGGTGCATGCATATAATGCATAATATATAGATATGCAATATATTGTTATATTATTACAATGTTATAATTATATTATAAAATAGTTTATTGCAGGTATATATAAAAAACACACGGCTTTATATAAAGAAAATAATATTTGTTTTTATATTTTATATTTTATATTGCACACTGTATTTTAAGTTTCAAGAAACAAATAATTTTAACTGATGTAATAATATGTTCAAATTTGCCCATAGTTAAGCATAGGCAAAATATTTGATACACAAAATGTATGTACATATTACCTTATCTATATAATGTGTAATCTACATAGATTCATCTAATTGATTATAAATTAATTATGTTTATCATAAAGCACGAAAATGATTATTAAAATTACCATAAAATAATTCACCATTTTAGTTATAGACAATTATATATTCACAAATACACACCTAATTAGATTAAGCAGATAACTTTCTATAGTCATTTACTGATAAACATGAGGCGGAAACATGTCCATTGACATTTTTATTATGTTTATTACAATATTTATTAAATAAATAATCATAGTGTAGTGAATTTAAGCCAGTATTTATGTCGATTATAACAAATTATAAATGTTGAATATATATATACAAATAGTATGTTTTGTATACCTGTACTAAAGTTAATTTATTCAATAGTATATTTTGCCACTATTTAGGACTATAACGAGCAAATAAAGAAATATAAGCATATAGAGCAGAAAATAGACAAAAATATACATTGATGTCATTACAACGAAATTCCCAAAAAATATTTTCCCAATAATAGCAATATATGTTGGTTAATATAGTATATATATATATGCACAGACTATTTATAATCTTCGAAGAAGATGTATACGCTGATTTTTGTTAAACATATACATCATATACATGTAGATACATCAATGTAGTCATAATACAAAGCATAGTGGGTTCGCATCTATATACATTAAAATGAAAAATATACATACATTTGTGTTTTGTAAGTTTTGCCTGTTAATAGTCAATTTTCTGGTGCCTGTTAAATTATTATCTGGTGCACCTATGTAATATGCCTGAAGGTAGGAATTTGTTGTGTGATAAGTTTTTATAATTCAACTCTATCATAAAACTAACAAATTAGGGTTACACATTTGCTTGTCAGTAAGACGAGTGACATTAAAATTTAGTTCTATGTGGTAGTTATCCTTATGAAGTGGAATAGATATTTATTTCCATACTATTGCTGCTTTTTGTGCATATATATAAATAAATGTATAAATAGATCTTTAGATACGTAGGAGATCCCATTTTTAGGAATTAATTGAAAGGAACCCGTTTTTAAGACCATTGAGAATAAAAACATTTACAGTTATAAATATTCATAAGATTGAAATAAAAAAGGTGTGATTGTACCTCTTTAACATCTGATATTAACACCAGCAGAAAGTAGATTTATAAATGTTCAAAATAATTATTATATTAGCTTTTATTTTAAACGATAAAGGGGAGGATTTTATTACAATTTTGGCAAAAAAATATGATATCACCTTGTTTAAAATATATTGATATGTTTGTGTTAATAATTGTAAGTACACTTCTTCTAGTAGATTACCTTAAGTACTAAATTATGTTCATTAATATAATATCTATACCAATTGTGTAAGTTATTTGAAATTTTCTACATGTTATTACGATGTAGCATTGATATGAATAAAAGCTGTAAATGAATAACAGAATAGGTACTACATAAAAAGACAATTATTACAATTTTATTCAGATACTCCGACATAAGTTCAAAAATATATTCATTATTGGCCTAATTTTTAGAGACTTTGCTTATTATATCTTTCAAATCGTATCAATCGCTTTGATCATGACTTTAGAGAACACCTATACATTGTTATACTAAGTCTGCTTTATTTTTATTAATAATGATTTTAATCTGATACGAAGTTAACAAGAAAATTTATCGACTTAAATTATCACAATTAGTGATTTAGCTTTTAATTCTGCTCCAATAAATAACAATCCTTCAAAATACATTTACAATTTTTAAAAATGAAATATAAACGTATTTTATTATATTTCTTTGATTTTTAGCATGACATTTTTTAAACATATGTAATACAATTATCCGTCATAATATATCCCATCAAATGTATTAATATTAATTAAATATACACATAAAATATACCAGTTAAAAAACATGTACTCACCTTTTGTAGACCTGATATTTGATTTTTTTATATTATGTTTATAATAATTCCATTTATTAATGCACAAATCATAAAACGACGACTATAAAGTCACAATTTGCTAACAAAATCAAAACAAACTTTCCAATTAAAATTTGATAACAATTTTTTATTTAAAAATTGGTTGTATTGCGTAATTTCCTCACTGTGTATTAATTGCTCTATAGTAAAAACACGCATTAACCTTCTATTCGTTGATCCAAGAATATATTTATTTCCGAAGTTGTATCATCATGAATAGCGGTTATTTTGTGCTTTTAAATTGATTCCCGGTCTTCCAGAATGTCGTCTTTAATTTGAAGTCAAACTCTTATGAAACAAATTGAAATCAGAATGATTTGCACCAAGGATAGTTGGAGAAATGTGGTCATTACAAATAAAGTGAAACAAGTCTGTCTCAATGGGACAGCAAAAATAATTATTATTATTACTGTAATAACTTAGTTTACAATTTATTAGGGAAGAAGAATTGTTAAGAATTTTAATGATCCTTATTCTTTCTCCGATCACCTTGGGCAGTTTTGATTACAATCCTTTTTATGAGTATAAAGATTGGTAAATACTATTCACAGGGCTGTATTGTCACTGGAATCGACTTCATAATAAAAAAAAATATTAACAATTTTGTCAGTTATAAATGTGTAGGACAGAGTTAGGGTATAGAATAGAATAAAGTCGTTAAGAGGAGAATATAATGTTATCGATGAGGATTTGAGAAAACTCGTGTTAGAGAAGGGACGAAGGCGAGGTCAAACATGGACACTGGCCTTCTCAGAACACTTAACTAGATCACCGGTTTGATTTACCGATTATGGTTGAACGGATGAGATATTCAGTTGCAGGGAACACGGAGACGAAGGGATGCAACGATCAAACATATGGAAAAAACTTGAAGTAAGTACAAGAGAAGAGGAGAGGATTATCTGGATATCAAAAACGTGGAAATGAACGAAGCTTGCAGTTGCACACAAGAAGTTGTAGGCTATTTCCGCTGATAATGATTGGAGGAAAATATTCTGTAAACTGGAATAAAACGTAGGAGAAGTTTAGTTGCAGCTTTGGATGTGAGAATGGTTGAGGTTGAAGGTTGAGGACGAACTGTTGAAAATAGAGGAGAATTAGTACAGTGATCGAGACGGTGTGCTTGTCACACTACACTGTCAATGCCAGCGCAGAATTGGTGCAAACATCATCCAGACAAATAGAAGGGAGGCGAGGGGATAAGGCAGAGGCCTTTCTGTATAAGGAGGTATATTCCCAGAATCAACTATATAATCAGAGAAAACCCAGTAGCGAATGAAGATACACCACAACGAATGAGGCAGAAGGAAAGAGAACATCCACTGGAGGAAGTTTCGTTTGATTTGCTTTGAGTGAAGAAGGGAAATTGGAAATTTAGAGAGAAAGAGAAAGAGAGAGCAGGAGAAAGGGGAGTAGGTGATTCAAAAATTCTGAAGCTTCTACGTCTCCAATTGTTGAATATACTCCATCAGGCAATTTCATTGGGCTTCTATATCGCTTCACCTTTATTATATACAAACAATATCACTCTTCAAACAGTATTGTGCCCCAGTACAGTCTGAATTAACTAGCTTCTATTAAAATGTAATATATTTACTATACATAACAATATAATAATAAGTTATTAACAATTACACAGTTGACAATTGAGCAATCTCAATAGTTGTCTTGTTTTATAAACTAATTGTTTCAATATTTATGTATTAGATGATTTGATAGCATGTAAATGAATATATATTATTTTCAAAATTAATTTGGATAATTGTGAAAAGTATACTATGTACATACGTTATTAAGACAATGATCGAATATTGATAAAAACAAAGTTATGAGAGTGAAAAAATAATGACTAGAGGTTACTTATAAATGTGTCTATTATTGAAGCAAAAGATGGATACATGATTGAAATATTAATTAATAGGTATTGAATAATAAAATAACTTATTAACCGTAATTTTAAATGTAGAAATATCGAATGAAATAAACATGTGAAACACAATCATTATGTGAGGAATGCATTATATTTTAAGATATAATTGAATATTTATTTGTTGGTATGGTTATAAATAGATAAAATAATAAAGCAACTGATAAAGCAACTGATAAAATGCCATGACAATTTACATTAGGTTAGGATTTATAACTTATTTGCACCATTTCAAAATGTTAATGGGTATAGTGTAATTAAAAACTATGATTTATGTGATTTATGTGATTTATATGATTTATATGATTCTTAAAAAATGATTAAACGTTAGGAAATAACTTGTTCCAGATCATTTGAGAGGATTATTGTCAATGATCAGGCACATATAGTTGAAAGATCAATATGAAGAGTATATTTGCTTCTTTTTTTAAGAAAAATGAAAGGTCGCAATCAGATGATGAAGCAGGAAATAACTTGTAGTCATATTTTGTGGTAGCCAAAAATTTCAAAATATCTGAAGTATACAAAATAAAATGCACAAATAAGATAATAATAGCTATATATGGTATAAAATCATTTTGTGACAAACCAAAATAATAATCTATATTTTATTTTAAAATTAATTTATTTGGATAAACGGACCTAATATTAACAGTTTCCTCTAATTTATCCTACATTAAGTCAAATTTTACTTATTTTATACAATTTCTTTAAGCATATAAGTAACATTTCAATCAAGTAGGTAATATTAAATTATGAATGAAAAGTAATATTAAACTACATTTGATATTATTTTTTAAAAGTGTTTCACTAAATAATAAATCATTAATGTTAATTAACATTGTAATTATCAATCGAGTACGTATAGGTATTACATACTTACATAATTGGTTATTTGCCCTTGGGGAAAATGTATACATCGAGTGTTGGTATTATTATTTAAGAGAAATTTCCATTTTCAACTGCGCAGTTACTCCTTGTAATTTTTAATCAGCGGAGCAAATTTAAATGGCGGAATTTGCACATTTTTAATATGTTTTAATAGAAATCTATCGCCCATCTTGACATTCTTATATAATCTTTTAAAACGTTCATTAAAGATATTAGTATATAATAGAAATACTATATAAATTATTTGTAGCTATTTTTCATTGTTGTGAACATTAATGTTATCCTTTTGGTTGCTAACATTTTTGATGATCTTAAAATTGCCTTTTGTCCTTATATTTTAATACATATTTTTATAAATATGAATTAGTTATAATATGTCATAATTAGCTACATGTATTAGTACTTCTCAATAGATGGCAAATATTTAATAGCAACACAAAACATACAGTTATGCACAGGCAACTTACTTCAAATATAAATAATTTAATGTGGTTTTCTGTATATATTATTATAATTACAGGCAGAAATGTTAAACATCAATTAATCGATGGAAAAACGTGAATTATAAACTGTTACCTAGTTTGTGTATATTATTGTAAAAATTAACTCGTATATAGTATAATGATATATTTTGGTGTTCAACAATTTCGATTAAATGCTTTACTCTTTGATGTTTAACTTCTACTTAAAATATTTAAACCAGAAATAAAATACAAAATGAATGACAATTAAAACCATCAAAAATAACTCATATAAAGTTTAATATTTTAATATGTCCTAATTTTTTCTAACATACGTAATTTAAGTTATTAAGCGGAAACAAATGAACTCTGTGTTGAAAGCTAAAATAACAACGGTCAATCTAATTGTCCCTTTAAATAAATGTTAAGCTATTTTTATACTATATACATCGATTTTGTTTATACAAAACTGAATACAAACGTATTATTGATTTTTTTATGTATAAGTAAGGTTTTTTAAAAGCTTCATTTTTAATCATTTTAGATGTTTTCTCTATGTATGCAGTTCAATAAAAATGTCAGATTTTAAAATAGATGTACAATTTCATTCAAACAATATTTTTTATTTACACAGCCTGATTTAAAATGTTTTGTTGACAAATAGTTTTCAATTCACCCTGCTAATTCATGAAGACTGCTGGTGACCCATTAATTTAACAGAAACATTTAAAACTCATATATAAGATAGTCAAAAAATCAAAAGATATCGAATATATTTATAGACTTCAAAAGCATCAACTAGACAAAGCATGCGATTGTTATAGAAGGGAGGTATCGGCACTGCACATGTAGAAACTAGATTCTTAAGGTGTATCTCGCGGGGACCTATTATAGCTATGAACACCAATTTTAGCTTACAAGTAAAATTTCAACAGCGATATATAAAATTATTTCAGAATTTCAAAAAATTTCAAATCTCACATAAAGAAAACATAATATGCAAAAGTGTTAATAATTTGTACGCAATTTGTTAAACTACTAAAAACGTATCAAAAATTATATGCATCTTCAAATACTATAGCATAAAAAATATAATTTTATAATCTTTAGAAAATCCCATTATATCATAAAATATTTTAATAGTACTTTTTAAGAAAAGAATTAAAATCGAGAAAGATAATATTAGTCCTGTTGTTATTTCTATGTTTTTTCTGGCCACTACAATTACCCCACCTATGACTAAGAGTTTAACTAATCGATATATTAATCAAAAGTGTGATAATCTGAAAAGCTTTGGACAAAGGATATATAAAAAATAATTTAAATCAAAAATTTCAACTTGATTTAATCAAACTTCTGATATATTTCGTTGAGATCTTGATTGTAACCATTTTTGGTGATCGGGATATAATGAAAAAAATGTGTTGAAAACTTTTTATATATTTCATATAAATTATATTTTTTATAGATACATGCGATTTGGGCATCTAGCAGTAAAATTTCCTATAGAAAAGAATTTGTACTTTATATCATCAGAAGGCCACTATATAATGGTTAACGTCTAGATATAGCATGTAACCCATTATCTAGGCTAAAATCAGAACTCTTGTTTTATTAATAAAAGTACTATATAAGTTTTGTAACGTATATAACATAAAAATCGTTCACTAACTTTAGCAGTGAATTCAATTCTAATGACAATTACTAGAATTATCATAAATATTATTTGAACAATCTTATTTATATCATCATTTTGAGTATGTACAACAGCGATTAAAATCATTAAAATTCTTTAAAAAATCCTATTATGTAGAAATTCACAAGCTTGGGATACTCTTGTGTGTATTTAAGAAATTATTTAATATTATTTTAATATATGTTTTTATAAGCAAAGACTAAAACAGGCAAAGACAACATTAACTTTGCGTGCAAATCAAAGATAATTTAATGTCTGTAAGCATAATTTATTTTTATTTAATAATATTTTCATTCAATTAATTCCTATTACAAACTCAAAACCTCAACATAAAGATGTTATAACTAGCAAAAAATATTTCATTCTTGTTTAATTTAACTATTTAATTAAATTTAAATAAATTATTAAACTTACACAATAATTAAAACTATTTTAAAGATCTATACTCTCTATAGCCAATGATCAATTTGTATGGCAGCCGAAAGAGTTCAAAATGAAACTCACTCTAAAATGAGTGAACTCACACATTGTGCACATGTATGGAGTTTTTGACATACATGTATTTATATGTACACAGTGTTCCACATTCATGTAAAATATGTAATACTTTTTATTTATCAGTGTTCTTCTTATATCTACATTAATGTCATAATATGTACATACATGCAGTAATATGTGTATATGTATACATCTGAGATATGTCACAGTTGTCCACATATATCGACATACATGTGCACATGTGCGAGTTTCACTCATTTTAGGGTGAATTTCGTTTTGAACCTTTTCGGCTACCTTACGAAAAGGTTGAAAACAAAACTCTATATTAAAATTCTTAATAGATTGACATATTTATATTATAATCTAGGAAATGTGTTAAAATTTATATTGGCTATTGCTATTATCAAGTAATATTTATTATTTCATCCAAACTATGTACACTTTTAATAGACATACAGTTAATGTGTATTACAATAATACATCTAAATAAGTTTATTTAATTGAATAAAATACATGTGTGAGTTTCACTCATTTTAATGTGAATTTCCCTTTGAACCTATTTGGCTGCCATAAATTTGTTAATTTTAAATTTAATCTTAATCAAAGTACAAGCTTCTTATTAGAAAACTTTCTGCCCAATTGGTTATTGACGCTATGAATATCTCTCAAATCGGTACCCATAATACCTGAATTGTTTAATATAATTGTAATTAACTCATGAATTATTTTTTGTGATTTATTAGCATAAGGTATGTAGTTTAAAATATTTAACTTGATCATGAATACAAGACCTGATTTTTTTAATAAAAATTTAGCTTTATACTCACAATTTTATAAACTATTGTCTTCGTGGCTTTCGCTTATTAATCCAGAACTTTTATTTGTCAAATACATTTGTTAAATTGTATTTGTATGCATTCTCCCATTCTTAATAATTTTATTTCTATTTAAAATGTATTCATTCCTATTATTGTTTGAACTATTGCGTTAAACTTTTATAACATTTCTAATTATATAATTATAATATATCTCCCATTAACAAACGATACGTTATTTTTTCGTTTTACAAAAGAAAGCATGTTTCATCGTATAGCTCACCGCTCGTTTTTCATTTGAATTGTACGCTATTTAAAATCTAGCCTTAATATGTATTATTTTCTATATTTTTGACAGTGAATAACAATATTAATATTATAGGCATATAATGTATGTAAAATCAATTTGATTTCAATAGAACTAAAAGTAAAAGGAATTGGCAATCAATATAAATATGTTCCATTTTCTGAAATTAAATAATCGAATAAGTCTGCACGTCTTCTCTCAATTCAAGTATTATGTATCACTGTCTGTTCTCTCAATTCTGTTGATTTCTAATTTCTAAACGCCTTTTAACTTTTCATTTCTCTGACGTTTATCTTTTAACGTATGTTTATATATATATTGTTTTAATAAGATACGATAGATAGGTCGTTAGATATCTATTTATTTAGACGTGTATTTTTACTGAAGACTTACAATTAATAAGTATGTACATATTAAGTATAATAGTTTCATTATCACATATATGCGTGAATAAATTATAATCTAACAATTACTCTTAATAATTATTTTAAAAGCTACAAACTTTCTTGCGTTGCCTCCTAATTTGCGCAGCCCTGAAATCAATTTTAAGAGTTTTAATATATCTAAAGCATAAAAGTTCTTAATATTATTTCCTTCTACTAAGAGCTCAATACATATATGTTTTTAAATTGGACCTTTTTATAAAAATATTGAAAAGGAAAAATAGAGATATTATAACAACGGATTAAAATATTTTAAGAGTTGCAAAAATATACTTAGATACAAATTAATGCGACACATAATAAACATGCAAAGGAAAATATATATATTTAAAATATACTATTTTGTCTAAATACGCATTATTATATTTCTTCAATGTGATATTGTAAGTCACATTGTTCAAATATATTATTTTTTATGGTTTTAATATTACAATTTAACTATTTTTGGTTACCACTCACAGTACTCCAACTAGATATAAAAAATATTTATATCTAAAAATAAAATAAAATAGAAAAATAGAAAGAAAGTTAAAAGTAAAATATTGTTCGATCATTTTATGAAAATTAATATGTTGCCTTTTTATTAATCGTCAAGCACAGAACATTCAAAATATCAATAATTAATAAATAATATGTATAATTATTGATGTATTGACGTATTGAAATAATGAATACATTATTAATAAAGTTGTTATTAATTGTTATTATTAATTGTTTATGTTATTTAAAAAATGTATAATGGAAAAGTTAGTATAATATTCATATATATCATTAGTGTTTGATTTGAAAATATAATTAATTTAAAAAAATTAAAAAATTGTAACTTCCAAAATAATACTATTCTGTAAACTAAAAAGTTAAAGTGCTCATTTAACGTTTAATGTGGATTTCAAAAGAAACAAACATTTTAGAACTAGATTCATTCAATTCAAAGTTAAGTTAACTAATTAGTCAATATAGTCAATATATAATAAATAGAATAATAAAAACGAACAAAAACTTTATTAATTCTTAGTTTTTATTCACTACACTATAAAATCCTTACTTATTCTTTGAATTTGTGCTATAAAACACCTCAGATAAAATAAAATTAAGATAATTTATTTAAATTAAATTGATATAAAAGCATTTTTAGATTTCCCTAAATGTTCATATTTAAAAGGAATAAATAAATGTATTATGTTTCACGTCACCCCATAACGGATTCTCATTACACCTTTAAATCATTGATATATATATATATACTGAAGTTAAAATCCCAAGCATATGTGTGTTTATACAAGAGAATGGGATCTCAACCTTAACATACAACATTGTGTCTTTGCCTGGAAAAACACGTGCATATGTACATGTTTTTGGATAATCTCCACTCACTTCTAAAATTTTTTCTCAAAATACAGGCCACCTTGAATACACATGCGCTCTGCAGAATTTCATTCTGTATATTCACTTATATAAACGCACCTTTGCTTTTAATCGAAAGTACTTAGTTTATATGTCGTCTAAAGCATATACTTGTACTATACTTATATAATTTTTTACTATAATAACATCCCCATTTAAATAGACAATCGATTTAGAGAAATGTGTAGGACATTCTGTGTTTCCTATAGACATTTATACTATATTATATGTTCCCGTACACTATACGCATAATTTAACACATGCTAATTTGCTGATGATACAAAAAACTTTAAAATCGTTAAAATGTAGAAAAAATTAAATGGATAAAACGTTTAACTGAACAATAAAGTTTAGTGTTTAAATTTATTAGTCTCATAATGGCAGGAATATACTTATTAATTTTCTTAATAATAAAAAACGTATTAGCTCAAGTCCAATATTATTGACTAAAGAGCTAACACATTTAACGGATATTTCATCTCTTTTATGGGTTGAGCTAACACAGTTTTTTTGCCATTTTTTGGCTTATATTAATATCACATTTTTTTGCTGAATACATTATTATTAGGTTATTTAATGTAGCATTTGATTATATATAATTGTAAAGGTAGGTCCAGTCACACAATTTATTTTTTGCGATCGGAAACAGTGGTTGCTATGCAAAATCTAGCCCCCTAACAACGGTTACTTAATAAAAATATAATTTTTCTCATCTCTGGGATATTTCTAATATATGTTCAAAATTTCATAAAAATTGCTTAAAGTTTAGGGGGTGTAATTGGGTCTGAAGAAGAAGAAGAAGAATTACGAAAAAAATCGTTTTTTGCAGCTAAATATCTCGGATTCTATAATACTCGTAGTTATGAAGATTGGCAAATTGATTAATTTGCGGCAGCGCTACACGATACAAGTTAAATTATTTCAAAATATAAGTTATTTTTTAAATGGTAGCTGTTAAAAATGGCCGTTCTTGTGGTATTCTAATATACCTTTATATTGTACCGTAGGTTGCTCGTATGAGCTAACACCTACTACCGGAGGCTTAGATAATATGTACTCATCAAACTTTAGTATAATATTATTATATATTTTGTACAAATCGATATTCCATAAAATGTTATATAAAACATTAATAAGTAACAAGGCATAATTAGTGGCGTACAAAGATTGATAAATATTAAGATTTCGTTATAGACTTGTAAATATAATTAAAATTATTATTCTGGTAAGAATATAGAGTATATGTATACTAAACTTTCAAACATTGTTACTTTTAAAATTGATATAGTAATTTATTATATGATAGCCGAATGAATTGTTAAGGGTAGGTATATTTCTAAATAATAATATAACTATGTATTACAAATATTATATTATGATATATACATATATTATTATGTATTACAGAAATATTTTAAATTACTTTATATACAAAATTATTTTATAATTATTTAACATTATTTACCCAAGATTCTTATTTCATGGAAACTATATCACGTCTCCGAGATGCTAATTTAATTAATAATATAAGCATAAAAACGTTTGTTAAATCTTGATATTTTAATTAGAAAATTTTTATAAAAAATTAAAAATGTAAAATTGCTAAAGTTCGAATAGTGTACACTTCTACAAAAACAACAAATATGCATCTGAGAAATTATAAATAAATAAGTCTACACTTGTTAATTATATACAAATATGTTTCCAAAAGTTTATATGTACAGGGGGAGTCAAAAGCAAATATTATATAAGAATGTATAACCTTCTTATATAATCTTTTGTCAAAAGTCTATATACTCTATACGAAGTAATATTTTTTTAAGTTTAATATTGCTCCATAAGATTATATTTTTATAAAAGTTCACATATAATTTAAACAATCATTTTTAAAATTAACAATAAACTATTTTAAGTATTCAAACTGCTATCAACCATGTTCAACGCACTCTTTACATCGATTCAATACACTATACTACAAACCTTTTAATAAAACTTTACATTTTGGTTGATATTTCTAAATGAATCGACAATAAATTCGTTAATTTGATTGATAGTGCGAGAGTTTCTTGAATAAACGCCATCTTTGACTACACCCCCCCAAAAAAAGTCCATGGGTGATAAGTCAGGTGA
This sequence comes from Invenusta paracnida, assembly GCA_036023295.1. Classification (NCBI taxonomy): domain Eukaryota; kingdom Metazoa; phylum Platyhelminthes; order Proseriata; family Coelogynoporidae; genus Invenusta; species Invenusta paracnida. Next base: position 36,806 of record JAYRBW010111691.1, read on the forward strand.
TCGTGAAGACCATTCAATACTATGACGACGACCAATCCATCTTCCTTTGAATGTGGTATTAATATATTCTCTGACTTTTAGAACCCAGTGTGGAGGCGCCCCATATTACTGCACATGGATTCTGTGAGAGTCAGGTCGACGTTGAAGATTAGGTACCCCTGTTGTTTGTAACAAATCCAAATAGTCGGTACCATTTACTATTTCTTTGAAAAGGAAGGATCCTACTTGATGATGAAATGCCACTAAGCTTTCGCTGAATTTTTTAACAATAATGTGTCAGTTATTCTAAAACTAAGCTTGCATTACATTTTTAACAATAATAGTTTTACAATAAATATACATTTAAATTTCATATATAAATATCTGTGGGAAACATAATAAAATAGACATCAGTGCAATTGCTATTAGAGCATAGAGCAATAATAAAGCATAATAACATAGAGCAATGCTGTGTAAAATGATGAGGCCAGGCAATTTGAAACTATATAGAGTCATGTTAAACTTCATAGAGTATACTAACTTTTGACTAACCCTGTATATACCTAACTATTTCTTCACATATTAAGAAATGAATTTTTTTAAATATCTATCATTTGCATATATGTATATTTTTTTTAATTATTGTATTCTTTCAAGTGAGTTAACAAATATTATATATATATATAATACAAATATATATTTATGCATAAATATTCAGAGTGCATAAAAGTAAGTACCCCAAGTCGGGGCAATAATACATATATAAGCAATAGTGAAAGAATAAATTATGACAATAGTACATTAGTGGTACAAATTTCTACTTGTTAGTAGTATATTTACTTCTGTAATAACATAGAGAAGATATATATATACATACTTATACTTATAAAATAATTATTTCAATTTGAGGAAGAGTTAATATGTACTTTGAATTAACATAAAACCTGTGAGAAAAATCAATAAATATGAACAATAAATTAACCAATGAAATGTCTTCTATATTTTATTGAATAAATATATATTCAAGTCATTGTTAAAAAAAGTCCTAGGTACTTCACTGAATACATAGGCATAGCCAGAAATGCCGTAGAGGGGGGGGAGTGCGCCGTAGGCAGGGCTCCAAATTAGTCAGACATAAATTAACGGAAAGAGCATAAAGTAACCCTCAGACCTCTCACGAGCGAGCGAAGCTAGTAAAGTGTCATAGCGCGAAGCGCAAACTTTTTTGAGGATTAATTATTAAGATAGTATAATGTAATGTGTGTTATTTATTGATTCTATACTCTCTTAATATTGGTTTTATTGACTTTAAAAAGAATACTATGCAAACAACACATTAACACGCATAGCATCTAAAATCATTATTTGTTCTACAAAATTATAAGTTTTTACAGTAGCACAAATTACTTTTAGAAATTGAACTGCTTAGACACATTCTCTTGCAATAAATTTGGAAACGAATGGTGTTCTGAAAATATTTCTTTTTACATAAAATTGTACAGTATTGTAATAATTACTGTGTTTTATTATATGTATATACATTATTTATTGATAGATGATTGAGTTAGTATTAGAAGAATTATTATTCTATGTACATAAAAGGAGAAATCAGGCTTTGCTTAATAAATTAATCTACAACTTGTACCAAACAAGACATTTGTCAATTTCATACGCCGCCCGTAGCTTAGACTGAATGAATCGCTTAACAACATTATCCTAATTTAGCTTGTCAGTAATATCTTTGTGACAAAAGAGAAGTATGTAGTAGGGAATTTAGACGGTCTTCCCTCATAGCATTGCGACGAGCAGTTTTAATAAATTCTAAAGCTGAGTTTGCGCATTTAACCGTTGCAGAAGTGATTGGAATAAGGAGCAGGTATTTAAATATCGTTATTACATTGGGAAGACCCCAGAGTATTCTCCAGCGTGCTAGGTTTCTGGTCGCAATCGTTCCACAAAAGCTTCAACCTTTCAACCACTTTTTCAATTATTTCGAGACTTGGAAAATTTTGAAGCATTTCTGTTATTGCGTTTGGTGTCAAACATGTGACCATATTATTTGGGATTAACCCAAGTACTGTGGACGACATCTTTGTAAGGTTCCCAAAACGGTTGTCTATTTTACCGACTAGATCTGAAAGATAAGGCTGAAATACAGTTACTCTGAAGTATTATTCAGGTGTGGTACAAGCATGATTTTCCCATAATGTTTGTCGTTTACACACCCGAGGCATTGTGATGTCATATTTGCAGATAGTGACCTTGGTTAGCATGTTGCTGTACACTTTCTCTGAACATATAGTGTCACAGTCTTCATACAACCTTTTCAGTTTTGTCTTTAGCCCTGCAATGGCATCATAGACTGAGAGGATCTGCACGGATGTTCCCTGAAGCATTTTGGATAAGTCATGGTAGTAAATAAACAAATATCGAACGGATTCAAAGGCAGAAAGTAAACTGGAGCTTGAAAGAACATTTACGTAACCATGCGCTTTCAAACGTGTTTCTTTGGCCCATAATGACAAACCATCGTTGACCATGTTTTTCAAACATTTTAAGATGGGCTCAAAGATTTCACGAACATCAATGAAAATTTGATGTTTTTCCACCCATCGAGTTACACACAGAGATTTGACTTTTTATTACTTGATTTTTCTTTACCCCTGTCTTTCGGCATTGATTTCTACAACTAATTTGTCCAATGCCCTTTCACGTTTTGGTGAATTATTCAAAAATAGAACCATTGAACCCAGATTTTCCATCATAATAAAAACTGTCGGAGACTTGGCAGCATGACAAAGTGTGCAAGGTTTAATTCATGACTTGCATAGTGGAAGAGGGTGCTCTTCCATTTAATTGGAGAATTCTGCCTGCGCAACCAGATTGGATCCTGGCCATGTTTCCAGCTCCATCGTAGTTCTGTTTTCGTATGTCTTGTATATCTAATACTTTAGTCTCTAAAATTTTAACAATTGTCTGACTAATGACTTGTTCAGTAATGGACTCCCATTTTTCAAAGCCAAGTAGACGCTACATAGGCTGTAGGTCTTTATTCAGGTATCGAACTACTATTCCTAGCTGTTCCCAGTTGGTTACGTCTGTGACTTCGCCAGCCATGATGCAATATTTAGGAGATTTATCCAATATCTTGAGATTTAATGTCCGAAACATTTATATCTTCAACTTCAACTTTTTAGCAAACCATTATTTCATTCTGAATAGTTGGATAGAGGGATGTCGCATTCTTTATTGCACTCGTCAATTGATTCTCTAACTGCGTATTTCCTGATGAAATTAATACACGCAGGAGACCACGGAATACACTACTTGTAGTATTTTTTTCACTATGATGTCATCATGCTCCCTTCTACTACGCAGAGCCAAACCATATTCTACACAAAATATAATTGGTTTCATAATAAAGCTTCAGTTGTTTTATTTAGCTTCAGTTGTTTTATGTTCTGCATAACCGTGTCATTTATGTTTTCCTGAAGTATAAGATCAATATACGCTGAGTTATGTTGTCAATAAATAAACCATAAAACCATTAAGTTGTGCTTCAGCTTCTTTGTGATATGAAGTTAACTGATGGGTTTCAGCAGTTTACTACTTTGTCCACTAATGTCTCAGAAACCACCACGACGCCTACTTCGTCCACCAATGTCTCAGCGACCTCCACGACACCTACTTCGTCCACCAATGTCTCAGCAACCTCCATGACACCTACTTCGTCCACCAATGTCTCAGCAACCTCCACGACACCTACTTCGTCCACCAATGTCTCAGCGACCGCCACGTCACCTAGCTACTTCGTCCACCAATGTCTCAGCGACCGCTACGTCACCTAGCTACTTCGTCCACCAAT
>JAYRBW010111692.1:0-18087 GCA_036023295.1 Invenusta paracnida
AAGAGACCTGGAATGTCGCACTTGATAGGAGGAGATGGAGAAATATGGTTAGACGAGCGGTGTCGCAAGACGGACAGATTGTCTGCTCAATTGATGATGATAATGTGTTCACAGCATATATATTGTATATATAGTTTAGTAGGTATTAGTTTAGTTCAATATCTATGGTTCACAGTAATATTTATAATAATAATAAAACATGTATTGACGCGGATGAGATTCGAACCCATTGAATGAGAACAGTCCATTGTCTTAACCAGTCGGCCAACCCATCAACTTGGCGCATAAAAAATATAAAATCGTTTCTGTTTTACATATAATTATGTAAAATGCGTTACTAAATATAACAGTAGTAGTTAAAGGAAGTGAATTTAGCATCTTCAATACAAATTATAACGTTATAATTTTGAGAAATATTACCTATTTGAAAGTATGTGTATACCTACCTACTATATCACTAAAATATAAATGACTGCAAATTGATCAATAATTATGTAAAATTATATATATTGTGATTATACATGTGCCATTTTTAAAGAAATATTGCAAGGATTATGTTATTGCCAAATGTATTCTTAACAAATGTTAGGAATGTTATTTCACAAAAAACTGTCAAAAGTTAGTAATTTAGTAATTTATAAACATTTTGTAATTAAAGAAAAACGGTCATACTTATAAAAGATTTAACCAAAACCGAAGTACATTAGAAAATAACTCATAAAATCAATTTGCGGTGAAAGAATACTTATATCAATTCCATAATGAGAAAAACATCAGGTATACACTTCTATAAACAAACAAAATGAGAAGCTAAAAGACACCTTACATATACTTCAAATCGTAGAATAGAGTACTAATGGGAAGACATATGGAACTACTATAGGAAAATATATCATTAATATTTAGAAATAACTAAATGCGTTGATTATATCAGATTAATTGCAAAAAACGTAGAAAATCAATGAAACTTCTGAAAATGTCGAAAACACTTTGTGCAGTCAATGCAAGGCTTCCTACATAATGAGCTCTATTCATAAACATCGGAATAGTTTGGGTTAGAGTATAGACTGGAAATCTAGCGCTATTTGTTCTCTCTCAGCAGTTCAAGTGAATTTGCCCCAATCTATGAATGACTCATCGCTTCACTGAGAGATATTCTAAAAATAAATATTTGAAATAAATATACACTATTTTTTTAATTTAAAATAAACTATATATATATATTAAAATGTTACATTGTGTATAAAACAAGAATTTAAAGAGGATTCAAATTAATTAAATATATAAGTGTATCAAAATACAGTAACTCAAAATGTATCAAAAAGTGTAACTCACATGTGAAAACTCCGACTAGGTAGAGTCTGTAATAGATATATTCACACAATTTACTACCAGTAAACCTTGACAATTTTACCGGAATTTTGACCCCTTGGACCGAAACTGAAACTAAACAAACAAATTTTTCCGAATTCTGATCTAGATAAAATATATATCCTATATCAATGCATATGATTCTATTACACCAGTCCGGCCATATAAGAGCAAGCGAATATATGCAATCAGAAATCAGTTTCATCTATAAACATTTTTACTATCACAGCGCTAATGTCATTACCTCATAGCAAGAAAGCTACGTCATATCTTCACAGGGGGATTTTAATTCGACGTAAAAATGAACTTACCAAAAATCAGGAAAATTATATTTTAATTTTCTAACAGATGTATTTACGTTTACATTTAGGTAATGCTTCATAATGTATTCATTATTAATAGTTTTGTAGATATGCTTATTCTAATTACATTTTTTAAATTGTCATTCTTTAAAATGTATTCCTACTAAAAGTTTTCCGATTCTATTATACACATACCGTACGTATACATATTTTTATATATTGTTAACTTACCTCCATTCATAATAAGTTTATCATTTTTATATATTCTTAACTTACCTCCATTCATAATAAGTTTATCATTTTTATATATTGTTAACTTACCTCCATTCATAATAAGTTTATCATTTTTATATATTGTTAACTTACCTTCATTCATAATAAGTTTATCATTTTATATATTGTTAACTTACCTCCATTCATAATAAGTTTATCATTTTTATATTTGTTCAGACTATGCGTATAAGACATATCTGCACTTAAAATAGTCTGTACTAGACACAAGCACAATATAAGTATGTATCTGTTTTAAAATATAGTTCACTGAGTTAATACTAATATTTCTAAATATATACTATGTCTAGACTAGACACACTTTTATGCAGATAAACTGTGTAATATAACAGAATTTGTCACATATATGTAGTTTCTTCTAAATTATTCAATGATATAATATATAAAACCACTTTATTCCTCAATTTTCCTACTTACGGCGAACTTTATATAGTACAAAGATAAATTTAAGGGATTTTAAGTTTTTATCTGGGATGTATTTATGCATTTATTGATTGAACGTCTGTTTGAGTGATTCGACTTTTTACTTTTAAGGATGCTTGATTTTGTAAAAACTGAAGAGGATATCTATAGGAAATTTGAGCTCATTCCTCTCTAATATTTGATTACTTAACCCTATCCGTACCGGATTATTTTACGCATCAATATCCGGGGGGGGGGGCACAATTTTCAAGCTTCCTGGAAAAATAGAGTTTTGAAACTTACCATTTAGGTAAACGAGGATGTTTTGTAACACATCTCATTGAAACAAATACGGAAAACAATTTTTTTAAATAAAATAATAGCAAATATCACAACTATTATAGTAAATTATTTAAACAGTAATTTATTTTTATTAAGTATATAAAAGATATAGAATAATTTCATTGATTTTAAAAATTTGAAGATATTTTTTTACATGAATGGTATTTTTTACCAAGATTACGTGACTGCCTCATCGGGTGTACAGTAGTAAAGGTAGCGCTGAAAGTTACAAAACTATATTTTAGGAAAAGTCACGAAAGCTTATATTGTTATTTGTTGGCTGAAAATTCACAACAAAAATGGTGGGAGGGGGGGGGGCACAATGCTCACCCCACCGGTATGGATAAGGTTCAACTTATAGAAGAAATTTAATCAGCTTTAGTGAAATGGTTTCAGTAGCTGGTATAGACTATAAAACTAATATTTTATTACTTGCTTTTTATCACAATACATTTTTTAACAAATATGAATTTTTGAGAGAATCAAAATACTCTTGAATAAAAAAATTAATATATATAAAAATAAGTTTGTTAATATAAATTAGGCAACTTCTGTTTACATATTTTTCAAAATTCTATAACACAACAATGTGTATGTTTGAAGGTATATGTACATATATTTAATCGATTCAAATTAAATAATCCATTTGACATGATATTTGCAATTAATTAAATATTTAACATATACTGGTTACGTATTGCTTTTAACTGTATTTTATATAATTCACTAGCCTATTTTATCTTCGTTTGAGAAAACTTCGTATGTCAGAAACGATTAAAGTAACTATAGATTGTTAAGTTTCGACAATTTTAAGTAGAGCAGAAAATAATGCGATGATCCGAATATCAGGATGGATTGTTCACATTATATATAAAGGGTGCGTGACATCTACTTTTTATAATCAATAATGAGCTCAATTATGAGAAGGGGATAAAAAAACTACATTACATTTGCGTTTCAATATATATATATAATGAAAAGGGAAGAGTTATGTTTTGGTCAATAAACAATTTAGAAAGTTGTGTATGTAGTAGCACAGAAAACTATATAAAACACATATATGTGAAAACTAATGAATCAAACATAAAGTTATGTGTGGAAATATATTAAAAAAATATCTACAATCATTAAATGGGAAAACATTGAGAATATAACTGAATTCTGGTTTTGATTTTAATTTTAATTAAACTGTTATTTTGATTTTAATGGCTTAGAAAACTGTTGTTAGGTTTGTATGAGTGATATAAAATGTAGAATTACTGATTTTGTTCGATGAATTTTTAGTGAAAATTGGTTCTAATGAACAAACTAACGAAGCTAATGAAACTAACCAAAAAACTTTCATTTCAAATTCTTTGTATAGTCATTTGGACAGGTGAACTTTTTCAGCTTGTAATACCGTCGTTAAAAGGTTAAAAACCTTTGTAGGTTTTCAATTACGTTGTTTCGAGGAAAAACATTATTGATTTTATTTTTAATATGCTGTACATGTTATTTAATGGATTATAGCTAGCTCATATTGGAACAACCTTAGTAATACGTTTTATAAGTATAATTTGTTTAAATATAAAATATATGTCACGCATCCGATCATTAAATACGTAAATGATTAAACATTGACTTTTATTATTATTTCACTTTCTTAAAAGCATAACTACAATGATTTATTGAAAAGGACTTCACAATTTACTAAACTATATTTGTACTTCATAAACTTTTGTATTACTCGTTCAGTAATATACTATATATTCGTTATTATTGTTCAAAGTACAACGGTAATTTAAACTGTTTCTAAGTATATGTATGTATATGTGTATTATAGAAACACAATTTCAGATTAGGAAGTTTAAGCTTCTAAGATTTTGAAGCTATTAACTTGCGTTATACAGAGAAATAAATTCGTTATATTCATTAATTTATTCAAAGATTGAAAATACTATTTCCACAAGTATAGCACTGAAGTCCAGCTCTCTTTGGCGCGTATATTAATTTTGCGTAAATTCTGTGTAAAAGAAAGCCATTAATTTTTATATCCGTTTTATTATTTTCTTTAGAAATATGCGCAACTTTAAATCAGTAGTAAATAGACTACTTCATATGGCTGGCCACAACAGAATATCTCTACAGTGTATAGTGTAGGTAATTATATTCATATACTGTTCGGTCCAGGATATTATATATAGTAAATATTGATGTGTTAGAAGCGTACTATTTCTGTAGTAATAAAAATAATAACAAAACTGATAAGCTTTTAAGTCATAGCGTTGCCTAAGAGTTATAATTCGACGCAAAGGATTAGTCAAATTAGTTTTAAGCTTAGCATATATAGAAAAAGCGCACTAACAAATTTAGTTTTATTGACTGCATATTAGCATAATGAAAATATCTAATTATATTTTTTATATTTTTAGATATAATAATTATAGTACAATAAATGAATATTAATGAATCACGACGCATTCTAGGTACACTCTCTCTATCATACATGTTTCAGTATAATGTGTGTAACATTTGTCAAATATTCAACATTAATTGGAGTGTTTAACCTCATCCACAGCGGGCTCTTTCGTATCTATGCCCCAGAAGAGGAGGAAGTAGGGGTGGGGGGGGGGAGCTCATTAGCTTCATTCAAGAGAGGAGATGGTCAAATGGATAATCCATTGGGGGTTTTACTTGTACTATATTTGTAATGGTAAACTTTAGCGTGCAAAAGGAATTTTTGTATTTTTAAATGCCTGTAAGACTTATTTGCAACACTATAGCTTTTTGTTCAATGGTGTTTTTTATTAATTTTAAATAATTTGTTATGATATGTTTTTACACGTAAAAATAAAGTAGTAAACCCTAAAATAATTAGTCACGTGTACTATAAAATAAACGACTGTAGATAGCATAAATTGGATGTATGCTCGTAAATTATTAAAAACATTAGTTGAATGTTTAATAATAACTTTTCTAAGATAACAAATCAATATTTTGAACGTATCTTTATTTGTTACATATAACTTTCTACGTAAAGAAAGAGCATTTAAAAAATGGCGATTTAGGTAGTAAATCTCATCAGATCTTACCAAAAAATATAAATAAAAGCCGATTATGCTTTAAATTAATTAGATTTTTACAAACTTAACCTTATATTTCCAGCTTAAATCTCCTCATTAAAGGTGTGCAATGCAATGTAGGTAATAAGATACATGCACATTATATTTATAGATTTTAAGAGAAGGGAAGGCAGGAGTAGAGATCAATAAATTGATGCATACAAGCGGGTGAACGACAATCCCCCCCCCCCCTAAAGTTTCAAAAGATTTCAAAGGGTCCACATATTTGCAACAAGAAAAAGTTTATTTGTATCTAATTGTTACTAGTTATTTGAAAATTATCAATTATTTGGAATCGTTTTAGCAATTCCATTGCATTTTAAATGTGTTTGTTATATCGAAGTCAAATAAAAAGGTCCTTTCATTGACAAAAAGGTCCTAAAATGATGAGGACGAACCTCCTTAACAAATTCTGGATACACCCCTGAAGATACACAACATAAGCTTTGTTATATCTATATTAATATAAATAAATAGTATACTCAATAAACTGAACAGTGTAGTTAAAATATTCAACAAAGATTTATTAATTAAAAAATATTATACTCAATTTAGATTTACCCAAACTTTCAATTAACGTCATAATAATATTCAATTTATATAACACATAAATATATAGATATATATAGATGTAATTGTTTTATACAAGATTATTAAAGATTATTAAATAAATACTTAAATTTGCAGTGTTTAATAACTGTGTTATTGGATGATTTTAGTTTCGTTAGTGGCAGATCTCCGATCCATAATTACTAATGTTTCATTATTAACAATTATTATATTATCATTGGAAAGCTTAGATTATATTTTAATGTGTCTAACATTAGTAACACTTATTGTTTTAACCGTTTTTTTATTATTTTAAAAACAAATATTAAAGTAGCTAGGTATATAACTTTAATTTGTTATCATTTTCAAATGGAAACAGACTATAAATATCGAATAAAAATGTGCACTAAATGTTCTTTAAATCCATTGATACTAATATCTACTTACTTGTTTAAATTGATTATTTGAATTGTTTTACATTCAAATAACAGGTTAAAAACAATATTGGTGTTATTTGAAAACTATCACTCTGCAAATTTATAAAAAAACTATGTTTCAAAATAACTAAAAAACGTTTTTAAAACGAATATAAATCATGTAACAACTCCATTTAAACTTGATTTTTGTGATTTCAGGATTAATATTGATTATTGTGATTTCAGGATTAATATTGATTATTGTGACTGTATAAATGTGATGTACAACAGTTTCTTAAAATTAAAAATAAATTAGTATAATTTCCGTACTAATTTAAAAAATATAATATAGCATTAAATTCAATAATGCCAAATAAATCCATATAATAGGATTTTGAAATAAGTTATACGAGCTACATATATTTAGTAATTGTATGATATTATGGATCTGTTTTACGCTTTTAAAGGTAAATATAACAACGTACATGCAATTGTTAAGAAATACAGAATAAAACAATCGATTATATATTGTAAAAACATAATATTGGGCAAGAATAAGATTAACCACTTTGAATTTGTTAAAATAAATGTATTAATTAAAAAGGAATTGAGATTTCAATGTGAATTCACATCCAAAGCTCGGTTTCTACTCTTTCTATCTAATCATAATTGATAAGAAGTACACAGAGAAATACTATTCAGCGATTATATGGTATATAATACATTATATTAACATGTCCCAAATATTTAAATTTTCATAGCAACACAATCATCGTATTGTCTATGCAACATTCATTAAACATAGATTTAGACAGCATTCATAACATGTAATTCCAGTGTTTTCTAAACAGTTGAATTATCCTAAACATCTAAGTTAAAACACACCTTTGTTTTATTAAACTTAAACATTTACGGAGAAGACTATAGAATAATGATGAGTGTAATTGTATAAGTTTAGATGTAAAGTAAGACATTAAGTCTTCCAAGAACATAATATTAAAAACTTATTCATTATACATTTAGACCAAGATAATTCACAGACAGCTTCATTCCCTTAAATGTCAGTGCAGCATGTTAGAAAAGCATGGTGAACGAGTAATAGTTCAGTTAGCAGGTATGTAACTAGACATATTATACTGCCTCGGAATTATCAATCCATAATGCCTATTACCGGTCTATTTATATATAATTCATATAATGTCCTAGGTTTTTCTTACTTTATTTCGGAAAAGAATATTAGGCAGAAAGCGCCAAGCTCTTATAACTAATTTTACGCACACTTCAAACAACATTAATTAATTATAGTATCAGCTGTTTGAATTGGTTTGCACGAAACATTACACCACATTTGTATTATATGTATATAAAATAGTAGGTACATAATGTATACTGACTATAGTATGCTACTAAAAAATACCTGCATATTTATTATATGTATTCATTTTATTCATTTTAACGCTGTGATAATGCCAAACATGATGGCTGAATATAAATGTCCTAAATATATCTAAAAGCAATAAATAGTTTTTTTTCTTTTGTAAACAGATTTTTTTGTATATTAAAAAACATCTAAATATTTTTCTAAAAAATCTCTTTTGGTCAAGGGTTTTTAGCAAAAAAATCTGAAAACATTTTTTTTAACAAAGTAGTTACAGTATAATGGGTAACATAAGCAAAGCAGATATTTTAATGTAATAACTAGTTTTAGTTGTCCAGAAACTTTAACTGCCAGAAAAAGTTACAGGAAAAAAAATATGTTTCAATATGTTGTTTCAATAAGTTCTGACCATTACATTTTTATTAGTATTATTATTATTAAACAATTAGATTTTAATAAAGAACTTGTTTAAATAAAAGAAGACGCCAGTAATAAATAAATGCTATTTTAAATTTGGACCATGCACTTGTACAATCATAAAACAATAACATTAAATGTAAAACGACAATTTAAATTTCATAATAAATATTTTTTATTGTGTCTTTTTCATTTAAAGTTTATAACTGCGGCGGGCTATTGTGCTTTACAATACCTCAAATAATTTGTTTTCCAGTAACATCGGTGATTTATATATTATACACTGTAGATTGTTTTAATGCCTAATGTATTAAAAGCAGGATGTTGACACCCCCGCCACCCCCTCTCAGGTGGATATCATTGTATATACCTCTCTGGGATGTTTTATAACATTTATAGACTCCACCTGGAGGATTAACAATAGAGGAGGTCTAGCGAGATATCAGCACCAGGTACTTGTTACAAATTTGGCATTATCGAAAGATAATTTCATAGGCGTACTATATTAGACTCCCTCAGAGCAGCTAACCAGCAAGTAACCCTTGACAACCCGGTGAGTTGCCTGACATCTTATTGAATTATCTCTAATTTTCCCAAACAGAATTCAAATTTAAGTCAGAAACCCGGTGAGTTGCCTGACATCTTATTGAATTATCTCTAATTTTCCCAAACAGAATTCAAATTTAAGTCAGAAACTCGGAACAGGGATTCGAATCTGAAAACTTCGATTCTTCAGCTCTACGCGCTATCCACTGTGCAACTTGGAATGCGCGATTAGAATCCTAACACTGTTGCATTTTATTTAATGCATGTATGTTCTTTATTTATTAAATCCGACGTGCTTTATTTTATTGATTTTCACTTTTTAAATATAAATCGTAAACATATAAACGCCTTACACAGTTTATCTAATATTCTTCAGCAGCCTTCATTTGCTCAAGCATGTAATCTGCTAGCATTTTGAGATGTCAACTACCCAGATGATGCATGTACTCCTAACCTGCCAAACATTTGACATTACGTCGTATCCCCTGAGAAAAGTCTGGAGAACTACATGATTTGCTTTAGCTGTCGTCGGGTACATTTAAAGTAAAACTGGTTATTCACCTGCATAAAATATTGATAAAACTTTAGCTGGAATTACAAATAATAATGGTACATATCACTTGAAATGTATAACTATAAATCTTTAAAAAAGCATAATTGTTGCAGGATGTTTAAGGAATTCATTTTTAGCAGCTATCTTTTTTTAATGTGTGTAATGTGTAGGTTAATTACTAATTATACTAATTTTAAATGCATTAATAATATTCTGTATTTTGCATAAATAGGTCATTGAATATTTTATTGACCTAAAATAATATCTTTAATTTTATGCTATAAATAATACATCCATAAATGTCTACTTTTATGTAAAAATACTTGTCTTTAATTGTAATTCATTCAAAATAAATTTAGCATTAATCATGTTAATATAATGTAGTTTTTGTCTTTGTGTGTTTTTGTCACCGAATATTATAATCATTCAAATGTGTCCTAAAATGAACAATGGATGAGGTAAATATTGGAAAGTGTGGATCGATAAATGATAATCTATCATAAAATGTGATTTTTAAAATAATTTGAATAATTATTAATTACATTATTTTGAAGATATTTGAACCACACTCCAAGGCTTTTTCAATTTATTTGTATAGTATATTTATGAAATATTTAAATAAAGGCCGATGATTAAAAGCATCAAGATTATCGCATATACTGAAGAATGTTTACACAAGCAGTATTTAAGTGCATTTATGATGTTATACATACATGACTGCACAGTATTGTACATTAATCAATTGTAATCCAAAGAGGCAGTTTATTCCGATAAGTAAACTTTGAATTTTGCTTTTATATCAACGTAAGTACTAATTACATGAATTTAATTTATATTGTACTAATATAATATTTATCAAAAAAATATACTTTTTGTATAAAATGTAAACTGTCTTTTATCACAATATTTAAACACGTATACATCTACTTTTAAACTTAAAGTGTATAACCGATTAAATGATAATATTTATTTCTACGACAATTCGTGTTTTCCAAAATAAAATCAGTTAGGAGATTAATTTGTTATATGTATAGTACGTTTACAGTATAAATAGATACACTTAAAATTGAAAGCAACAATAGCAACAGCTGTTTCAGATATAAAATGACAAAGCATTAGCAAAACCTTTCTCTCACTCAGAGAGTTTCCAGTAAATCGTGCTAATTTATCTGATTGACCAGTTATTCACTAATTTAGAATAATCTTTTTGTGATGTGTAATACTTTTAAAGCATGTAATGACGTGGAAATAAAATAACATTTAGGGATGCTAATCATAAAATGTTGTCCGTAGAGAATAATATAAAACATTTGGTGTCAACAATCACGCATCATAGTTCATATACATATAATGAAACTATGCACGACTATTATACTTCTCAAACATTCTCGACAGTTGAAAAGAATTAATACCATAAGATTCATCCCGTAAAAACTATTTAATCCGGCAGTGTCTATTTATAAGATATTATTTTCTGCAAATTATTTTAGAGGAACTAAATTCATCGAATAAATATGCTGCTCTTTTTCAAAATCGTGTAACTTGAATAATTCGCTTAAATATAACGCTTAAATAAACGCTTGAATATAACGCTTCTCTTTTAGTAAATTGTTGCTACATTAATTATTTACATTCATTCATACTTAAACTTATAATATTAGCTTTTTAAGTATATGTAAATATATGAATGCTATTTATAATATTAACAATAATTGTAATTGTTAAGTAAATACTTATTTTACACTTACTTATTAACTTTTGTAGTAAATTGGTATAATTACAATATGAAGATTTTTATTTTCTTGAAATCCCCCAAGTGCGGTTAACATAATTCACTCCACCCCCCCTCCCTCCACATCCTCTTTAACCCTCTCCTCAGGAGGTTAACATTGAGTTAACATTCCAATTTTTTGTTTGCATGTTTAAATAAACAAATGCAACAAAGTAAGCTTCGCTAACGTTTTCCCAAATAAATGTTCCCACTTTTAACGCTTCGTTTACTATCGTGCTTCCAAAGAGACAGTCACGTAACCACAAACTAAAATGCACCCTTTTTGACAAATATGAGCAAAAAAATACTTACATTTTATATCTCTTTCAAAATATACAAAATTCAGCATCTAATTAATTGCATGTAAGAATTTACAAAATACAATACAAATCATGTTTTGTGTCGTTTTATTTTCAAAATTTTCGATAATTATTTTAGTGGAATCCCACCTCCCCCCCCCCCCCTCAGGATATGGATACGTGAGAAGGCTCGATATGAATAGCTTCAATTGTTAAGAATTGTGTTCACACTGCTTAAAAAGTTTTACAATTTCAATTCCTCACGCCATTTTATAATTAGTATATGTTTCTCCCAAATTACTTTTGTCATGACTGATATCGCTTATTTTCGTTTTACACGAAACTTAACTTACATTAAGAAAGTTTGATAATAATTAGTATCCAAGTGTTTTTCCATATCAGTAAATAAACACGCAAAAATATCCCACCGATAATATCAGAACTATGCCTTACATATCAAAGTATATAATATGTGTAATTATTATATATAGATATGAAGCAGTCGGCTGTAATGATAATATCACTCATAAATATAATATATCGTGTTCTTTCCTAAATTATGTAATTAAGAATAATGTAAGCAGACCTTTAACTAAACAGGTGTCTGGACCACATATATTTAGGAAACATAACAAGGTAAGATGATATATACTCATGCCTGAAAATATAGGTCTACACTTGAAAATAGTCCTTATCACGCTTTTGAAAATAGATAATGTTTTAGCGAAACTACATTGCCACTTAGGAAATACACAGACACACAGAAATGGTTAATAATTATACCAATTATATAAATTCAATAGTTTCAGTATTTCTCCTTTTTTAATTTTAGAAAAAATTTAACAAAACATGAAGCCAAAATATGTAAGGCAAAAGAACTTTAATACTCCCTCATTTTTCACAATTTGAAAGTTTCTATTGCAGTTAAAAATGTAATTTGCAATATGTAATTAGTCACGGGACATTAGTAAATATTGCAACCAATTAACTATACCTATACATATATATTTTCTTAATTTCTCTATAATAAACATTTAGGTGCGTTTTGTTTGTTCAAAATAGATTTATAATTACCTAAAAACAATTCAGGTAAATCAACTGTGAATTTCAATAAATTATAATACGTAGGCACATATCAAGATTTCCAATAAACGCTTTGGAAAGGACGTCTCACATAGCAGTTTATTTTGAGAAAAGCTATTTTATATTTAAAATACATATTTAATGGGTTTTAATAACTTTAAATAACTTTTTAGGTACTTATATGTGTATTAAAAACTAAATATACCTAAATGGAAACTTTTATAAAGAACAAAACAGAAAATAATTTATAATGAACAAAATTGATCATTTTGTAGTAACTTTAACGTGCATTAATCCTATTTTAACGTTTTCTTTAGAAGATCGTTTTTTTTGTTTTAATTTTTGCTATGCAGTCGTTTGATAATAAGAATAAGACTATGAATAATCATTTGGGGAAACAGTTTTTATCGAAATTATTCCCTTTCGCAAAGGTAGGTATATATATGTAGAGTCCCCTTTAAATGTTCAACTTAGGTGCATTTTGTTCTCGATCACTTGACGAACATTGATTTCAAAGCTGTACTTTTATTTGTAGTGGTCAAAGATAGGCCTATTCTCCTTATAATTAATGACTAAAGCTGTTATCATCTCTCAAGCTAATCACTAATGTACTTGTTCTTGGCTTGACAATGTGGCCATATACTACCGCATCGTCTAATATATAGCTATAATTAGTTTCAAGTGAAAAATACATATAGTACATATATATATACATTATATTTGTAAAATTAATACATACATTAAGACACATCACATAAAAATCGAGTTTCTTTTTTATGTGTTCCTTACGAGCAGTGAAGTACATAATTAACTTATATACATATATGTAAACTCAATAATCCATAGAATTATTTTGTTCCATTATCCAAATAACTTATCTTTTAAGGTAAAACAAGAAAAAAATGCATAGCACCCGGGGGGGGGAAATTATTAGTCAGTATCACTATCCATTCGATGTTAGGGTTAATAAACACTAAGTGACTTTATGAAATAAATTCAATACTATACGGAAAAAATACAAAGTACATCTATACAACAAATATTTGTCAATATCTAAATCTTTTACATTAATGGATGAAAAAATAGTCGGAGTAAAATTTCAGGTTGCATTAATTGCACACTAGGTTGGATGCGGTTTCTAATGCAGATATTGTGTACAGTTCGACTATTTCTAGACATATGTTTCATTTGACGTTGCGTTATTACGAATTTAAAAATATCATTCGCTAATAAGTAATTAATTAAAAACTTAACCAAACTAAAACATCAAACAAGCTAAATTTGGATGTAATTTCAGCGTTGTTTTTAAATGTATCTTCTTTTTTAGTGATTTTATCTAAGACGTTTAAATTAAACTACTATTTTCTTACCCTAAAAATGTTGTGAAATAATACTTAATATCTCTTAAATAGTAAGTCTGTAATAAAATATTTAGATACACATGTAGCTAACTATATGTTATAGATTCATGTGAATTGTCAAAATTATATAAGTCTTTATAATTAATCTAATAATTATATAAATAATACTAGTTATTGCTTACCTATTTAGGCAAACTTAATTAAAATACAACGATTTTCTATCGACAAATATGTACAACGCGATGCATATAAAATCAATAAGAGTCAAAACTCTTAATGTTTGACAAATCTATGATTAAACTGCTTATTTCAGGCTGATAATATTTATAGAAATCATGGAAGATAAAAATAACTTAATCTACATAAATTATAATCCTAATAAAATGTTATTTTTAAGATCACGTATGTAATTAAATTAGATCGACAGTTTCGTTATTATAGTTCAAGTTGATTATATGCTTCGTTGTCTGTACAAAAGGTTAAAATATTTTCAAAACGAAAATTTTCGCTTATAATAAAGTACAAAATAAATTAAAACATTAAAACTGAAGTGAATATCGATGAATCTACAGTTTAAATAAAGAATTTAAGAATATAAAAACTGGAATTTTAAATAACTTAAATAGAGATTTGATTTGAAGAGCTTCTTTCATTTTATACATCGACACTCTTTTCGCCGGGTTGAAATATTCTTAAAGTACTCTATTATTTAAGTAGTCTAGTATGTGTTACAGAAACATGAGAGGTATCAACCGAATTTGAGATATAAACGAATTATGCTTTTTTAATTCAAATTTAATGTGTCTTTTTGATTTAGTTATATATATTATAGTGTTACGCAAATTATAATTACACAAATAATTAAAGCGGTAGACAGCCAGTTAGGCATTCTCTCAGATGAGGTATAATAGCTCCCGTTGCGTTCAAATGTTGACTACGTAGCAGTTTGGCAGTTATTGTATACATTTAGTAGAATATAACTCTAACTGAATTATAAATTGTTGAATCTTATAGATACACCAATAAGGAAGAATCAATTATCTTTAAAGATAATCCACATTTTTTACACCTTATAGCTTTATGTGAAATTGATAAGTAATCTTTTAGTAGTGGACATTTTGTTGGATGAGACAAGTAACACATTTCAAGCTGATATTGATATTTAGTTTTCTCTAAACTGTTTATTCCGATGTTTACGATACCGACGCTGTGCTTTTTTTATTTGTTTAAACTGGATCAATAATGTATTATATTAAAAGTATAGTATTTCTTATCCACGTAAAACGTCTGCATTTAATTAAAATTAATTTCTATAAAATATGGAGTACATTACATAGCTTCAATAAACACTATATCATCTATATATTCTAGGTAACAGATAACTAATATAGTATTATTATTGATTATTAACGAATGAAGTATGATATAATTAATTTATACTGGGTGAATGTTAAGTTACCCAAAGTAAAATTAAAATGTTGTCTCTATTCTTTTTCACACTAACTCTATATATTAAAATGAACAATCCTAATATCGACTCACATTATTTCACAAAGAAACATATTATCATATTTCATTTTGGTTTTATATATTATTCTCATGAAATATAATGTCAACATTATGTAATTATGCTAAAATTTGTATGAATAATCACTATTAAAATTAATATATTTATATAAAGTTGCTTACGTAAATATTAAATATTTCTCTATATGTCTCTATAAATTGATGTATCTATTTATAACTGTTTCAATTTTATTTTAAAACAACACGTAGTAATTACATTTTGTATTAATATAAAAAGATGCAATTTACCGTATAATGTGGATAACTTTAACCATACAACTTTTGCTAATTTAGTATATTTCTTAACATGACAAATCTTTTTAAATAGCTGTGTAATTAAATAGTTTTACTATCACTGTTTACCAGAATTTGAGTAGCTTTTTTCTCTATTTTTATTAACTTATAACTAACATAACTATATATTAAAAACCACACAACTCTATTTTAGATGTCTTAGTCAATGCTCTAGGGACTTGTTAAAACATAACTTATTTATTTACAACATCTCTTCTTTAACTGTGCGCTAAATCAAATTAAAACGAGATTTTTATTTTATGAATAAGTTGTCTTGATGTCCAGGATTAAATTTTGTTACATTGGTTTCGACATGCTTAGTTGTGCACAGTGTCTTGCGCCATTTTTCACAAATTGCAGTAGTTCCAGGAAAGTCTGTCGCCTATATTTGAGATTTCAATCGCCGTAAATAATAAAACAATGGACAACATTTTGGTACTTTTTGTAACTTTGATACAATTTCCAATTAGGTTTTTTGAATATTGTTATAATATGTTAATTCTATTTAACTCAAATATAGACATACGTAAATATGTGTAGCATAATAAATTTAAATATAAGTAAACATTGGTGAATTTTTATGACTACACAATGGGCATATAATTAGTCAAAGAAAAATAATACAATGTCATTTTATCTAATACAAATATTAATTATATGCTATATTGTAAAACTAGAGTGAAAATACATTTTCACATTATTTGTAAGTATTATATATCAACTAATTTCATGTGTTTTGTGATTGAATATAATTGGTGCAATTTCTTACAATTTTCTTACATGCAATATCTTACATTGAATTTGTTTTCCTTTATTTGATATTATATTTAATTACTCGTCTTTATATAACGGATATATCTTCAATATACAGTGTCAACTAGCGACGCACAAACGACAACGTGCACCTATTACACAAAATCCCATTAAACGTCACATTTCAATCAATTAAAGGAAACAATTGCAAGATAATTAATCTGTTTGTAGATGGTGATGCTTTGTGATTTATTACTGAGTGTATTTGGCATTGAAACTATGCTGCATTCGATTTTTTATGCATAATAATCATTTTTTGTATTAATAGATATTTACAAAATGTATCACGTTATAATTCGTTTAATATTTAAATGTTCAAAATATTTTACATATCTCTTAATAAATATATACTTTAATACTTTATAATGTTAGGAGCACTATTAGAAATGTTCGTTTAACATTTTTTAACTAAGACAATTATGTAATTTGAAATTGTAGTTATTTAATTGACAACATTTTTATACAGATCACAACATATTTAACTAAACAAAATTTCAGCTAATATTAGAATTTCAAGAAAACACAAAATTTTCTAATGTTTTACATTTTTATTTATAACTATAGATGTAATAAAAAACGTTATCTACTTTTATTAGTTAAACTTTTTTTATATAATTGAGGAAACTTTTCTGGCCCAGTTTTTTGACACCCTTGTACATAAAACTTTGAACCCATACACGTCTAAGAGAGAAATATGCTCATAAATCAATAGACCACGAATCCTAATTTTAGCTTTATCTAATGTATACCAAGCGTCAAATAAAGTTGTTTTAAACAAACCATGAGACGGTTTAAAAATTGTATAAAAGCACTAAGATTTATTGAAAAGTGTAGTTTTTTTATAAAGCATTCAAAACACTGAAATGCATACACATTTATGCAGAATAGCAGAATAAAAAGAACGTTAAACATTGATTGATGGAAATATATACACATCCGTGTGAAGTACAAGTTTATGTTTTTGAATACAAATAATTAAAGCATAAATTTAGTTTTGGTGCAAAAAAAATATAATGTTGTTGAAGAAAACGTATAACATCACGTTTCAAAATATTATGAAATGTAGTCCACGATTATGTAAATAATAAATTCGTTAGCGTACTTTTTCAAACATTCTTGTTATCTGATAACATCGAATTTAGACAAGGTTAGACGAGTTTTCTTGGAAGTGAATAAGTTAGGGTTTGAACAGGTGTTCAGAAAAGTGTGAAAGTAAAAATAATAATAATAAT
>JAYRBW010111703.1:0-18085 GCA_036023295.1 Invenusta paracnida
TCTAAGAAAACTTCTTTTGATCACACCATATAAAATCTGTACCTTTAGTCAGGTTTTCTGCGACCAAGGTAAAAAACTAGACTCTTAGTCGGAGTCATTTCAACCCAGGTTTTAAACCGGTTGTAGTAAAAAAACTCGACTATTGGTTTTTTTATCACCTCACCCTATATGTACTTCTCCCCATTGCTCCATCTGATCCCTTTGAAGGTTGACTTGGCCAGGTATAGCAGTTTTTGGAAACTTCATTGTTGACTTAGAAGTTGTGTAATTGCAGCCTAGTTTTTAACACATTTATTGCTTGTAGCAAAATGGTCGCTAAATATTTGTTTATTGACTTGAT
Organism: Invenusta paracnida; assembly: GCA_036023295.1. Lineage (NCBI taxonomy): Eukaryota > Metazoa > Platyhelminthes > Proseriata > Coelogynoporidae > Invenusta > Invenusta paracnida. The sequence continues at coordinate 341 of JAYRBW010111703.1, forward strand.
TACCGGCATTTTGACTATTCCATAGCCAATCACAAGTCCTATTTGTATGTGCTTGCATGTGGAACTTTTAAAATCATTCCCATTACTTGAGATTGTACTCTGCAAGATGAAATATATATTTTTCCTCATTCAATTTCCTCACGAATTTTCAAAAATCTGAATTCAGAATTTGAGTAATGTTTGTAATTTTTTTATTGTATACAATTACGTTTTAGTTATGCAATATGTCCACCACGTATGAACATTAGCTGCTATAAGTTAACTTTGAACATCGTTGCTTAATTTAGATAGCCTGGTGAAACTATTGCATTAATATAATCCTCTTGAGAAATTTAACAGATTTTAGAGAACTTAGAAGTAAATACAAGCGTGAGATAATATAGCTCATGAAGATTTAGACTGTAAAGTGCTCACGAAAATGAAGGAGGTTATGTGACGATACACATTTTATGCAACTATTAAAGTAGGTTTACAACGTATTACTTATTATATTATTGAAGTTATTTCAAAATCACTTTTACTTTATTGGTAAGGATTTCAAACGATAAGCGTCCTATTAAAACGCTCAATAACAATGGCTTTCCCCTCATTATAAGTAGACTACATTTCAATATTACTTTCACTTGAATATATTTTAAATACTTCGTTATAAAAATCAGAACCATTATCAATCCAACATTTTTTTAGATTTCCTTTCTATAATTTCAAAAGCATCTTTTACGGTGTTTGAATGTTTATTTTTGAAAGGAAATTCCACCCGCAAATCTTGTATATAAATCTATTACAGTTAAACTATATTTTTATCCGCGTTCATTTTGCATATGAATTAAATCCGCTGAGTGAAGATCATCTTTGTTAAATATGTACTTTTACTTTTAAAAATGGTTTCTGTTTTCTGTACTCTTTATGTATTTCATCAGCTAAATCGCACCAAAGGCGTTTGCTCCTAAAGGGATCGCCATTCCAAGTTTTACATTAGCTTGTAATATTTTCTTAACTATAAATCTTTTAAGTTTTTCTTTAAATGTAAGATTTTCTATTGCATCTATTTCGACAATCATTTTCCTATCAGCTTCATGCCTTATGTTTATATCTTCACTTCTATATGCTAAATGATGTTTATAAGCTGCTAATAGGTTTATCTGTTTCTTTAGAGAGAATATTTTCATTTAATCTTATATCTGATCTTGTACCCTGCCCAATAAAATTATGACTAGGTAAATGCTTTTCACCAAGATATTCTGACCATATTATAATAAAATCAGAAAATTTATCGAGAGAAGTTTTAATGTCACCATCTTGGTATAACATTTCTGTGTACATTTTTAAAAAGAAAAATATATTATCAGCACATTTGCAGTTTCACTATTTTATTACATAAAAGTTACACTATTTTATATATAAAGTTACACTATTTTCAAATTTATCATTCTGGAAAAACATAAAATAATATGTTTAATAATGGTTCAACAGAAACGCAAAACATCACCCCCAAATTACTGAACGAATTGTAACTTTCTTTTACAACATTACAAGCTTTTCTATCCCATAATAAATAAATGAAACATCTAAAGAATTCACCAATTATACGAAATGAGAAGAAAGAAATTAATAAAATAATGAACAACCATGAAGTAGAAGAGAGAGTAGGGTTTAAAAAAAGTCACATTTAAAGTACACTAAAGAAACAATATATAATTTTACCATGAAATAGGAATTATTGATATCCTAAAATAATATACAAATTTACCAATAAAATTTCATATATTATTTGTACATATTCAATAAGTACAATTATAAAAACAAAGTTCATTTCTCAATATATCGTGACATTTTTATGTTATAATGATCAATTAGTTAATACAAATAATTATATATAATAATAATACAATTTATTTAGACACAAAAACTGTAAGATGTAATCAATGTGCATAATAAAAGGAAATAAACAATTAGAAGAGTTCATGTTTCAAAAGTTTCTTAAATTTAGAAAAATCAACCACAGAACGAAATTTTGAAGATAAACAGTTCCAAACGGAAGGACCGGATAAACAAAAAGCACCTTTGCAAGATGAAAGTTTACAAATTGGTTGAAAAAGAACCGGGGTATTATGTGATCGCAGTGTTCGACCGGAGGTGAGAGAAGGTGCCAAACGAAGTAACTCCATGAGATAATCAGGTGACATTCCATGAATGCATTTGTGAACAAAGCAGCAAACTTTGAACTTAATTCGAGAAGCGATTGGTAACGAGTGAAGATTTCTTAGGAGTTGAGAAATGCTGGCATATCTAGGCGGACGTAAAACCAACCTAGCACAGCAATTTTTAAGGCGTTGGAGCTTACCCAGTCTGTATTTAAGGCAGCCGCTTAAAAGTGAGTTACAGTAATCCAATTTAGAAGTAATGAATGCATGAATAATTAATTTAGTCACATCGTTATTTATGTGTACACTAAATTGTCAGATCGTTATTTAGGCAATGACGGATTTTTCTGAACTCGCGAAGGGAATAGTAACCACTTTTACAGACGGCTTTGATCTGTTGATCGAATTTCAGCTCGTTGTCAAGAAAGACTCCAAGACTTTTGACACAACCAGATTGCCGATAATCTGATCACTGATGTTGATGGAAGCAATATCACAAGTTGCTAAGCGAAACTTGGAGCCGGAGTGGAGAAATTCTGTCTTGTCCGGATTAAGTCTTAAACGATTAACATTGAACCAATCCTGAATATGCACGAGACAATCTTCAAGATTAGAAATATTGGCATTGGACATTTGGTTGTTGAAGGAGATATAGATCTGTGTATCGTTCGCATATATATGATATTGTAGTTCATGCGATTAAAAAATATCAGAGAGCGGCGAAGTATAGAGGGAATATAAACGCGGACCTAGAACAGATCCTTGTGGAACCCCGCAGGACATAGATTCAAAACGAGAGAGCTGGTTGCTGATTTTCACACACTGGGACCTATCACTGAGGTACGACTTGAACCACTGCAGAACGACTCCGCGAAATCCGAACCGATGCTTCAATCTATCGAGCAGCATGACATGGTCCACAGTGTCAAAGGCAGCACTTAAATCGATGAGAACAGTACATGATAGTTTGCCAGTATCACGAGCGTAGAGAAGATCATTTGAAATATGGAGTAGAGCAGTTTCGGTGGAATTGCCAGTACGATAGGCGGATTGAAATTTTGATTGTAGTGAATTTGAACTGAGGAATGAATCGAGACAATTAGCGATCAACCTTTCAATGAACTTTGACAAAAACGATAAACCGGAAACAGGTCGATAGTTACTAAATTGTTCTGTATCAAGGGATTTCTTTTTGAAGAGAGTAATCACGGCACGTTTTTGGAAGACTGGAAATTCGTCAGTGGAAAGAGAAATGTTAGCAATTTTGCAAATAATCGGAGCAAGCTGAGATCGGAGATGTTTAATCAACCAAGTATGAGCAGGATCCAGTGAACAGGACTTAGGCTTAGCAGTCTGCAGAGCTTTCTCCACTTCTTCAACAGTAACAGTTTAAAAGGCTGAGAACGTCTTGGAAGTTACACTAATCTCCTTATTAGCGCATGTTAATGGGATAGAATCACCGGTTTTATTGATTTTGTCTATAAAGAAAGAACCGAAGTCAACGAAGAGACGTGTGTGGGTGTTACCGAAGTTGGTTGTTCGTGGAGAATGGATCGAATAGAATTCCACAATTTCAAAGGATTTATCGGCGTTATCAGCTATTAAATTAGAATAGAACTGGTTTCGTGCACTAGATACAAGGCTCTTAATTTAGTTATGTGGCGTAACAAAAATCAGTCTATCTAATGGGTCTTGGGTGCGTCTCCATGTAGATTCCAACTTTCGACGTTTTCTAATATTGGCCAAGATTGACTGGTTGAACCATGCAGCGAAAGGTCGTTGTTTAATAGGTTTGAACTAGATTATAATTAAAAATATTACTGTTTGCTGCTTTAAATTATTTACATTCTGAGATTGCCATTTTGATTAATATATATGATTAATAATATTTTTAATAATACTAATTTTAATCATTAGTATCGTATACATATTTACTTTATTGTTCACTGTGAGTCATAATGCTAAAATGATCACATCTGAATTTTTAGAATACAATTTGTAAGTCATTATTATCCTCTAACTCCCTTCCCATTTCTGTTTTTCCTAACATTTCAGTTCCCATGGACCGACGAAGCAGCCGTCGCGCTACAGCAAGCATGGACGCAACACACACCAACATCTCCGGCTCAACTAAGCGAGGACGCAAGTCGTCAACAGCAGCACTTTTATCGAATGTGACTATTGAAAGCCAGCCAGATGAGGAGGACGAGGACAAACAGAAACAATCGAAACTGAAGAGTTCTCTCAAGTCGACCGCGTCCCGTTCTACAAAGAAGTTGGTGACGATCGCTGTAACACAGGACGAAACATCCGAAATTATGAACAGTACCTCAGCACAACAGTACCGTAAAACACCCCGACGTGCACACATTGTTGAGTTTTCCAGCGTTGCTGACTCACCAATTCCACTGGTTATTTTCGATGAAGAAGTCGTTCAGAATAAGGAAAATCACACCGGAGGTAAAAAGAGAAAATCTGGAAAGCACGTTACGCTTGTGTCGCCAGTAGTTACCGACTTGATTACACCTACCCACAGTGTTAAGAGGCGTCGTCAAGTGACACCAGGAAAGCCAGTGGTTGTCTTGGATACGCCGGAGACTGCGCAAATATTCACTACTCCATCAGCTAGCGGCACTGGGAACAGAAAGCGCGGTCGTCCAGCAACACCAGGCGTGAGTGTCGTTGTCTTAGATACGCCTGAGGCTAGAAAATCACTGGCGACCTCTTCTGCTAGTGGTACTGAGGTCAGGAAACGTGGTCGACCGGTAACGCCTGCAAAGCGCTTCGTAGTTTTCGAGTCCCCAGAATTGGAAGAAAAAGCTGCGGCAGAAACTGAGACCTCCATGACTCCTTTGGTGGCGACTAATTCCACCGCTAAAAAGCGCGGTCGTCCACCAATGCAAGGAAGGCGCTCAATTGTTAACGAATTTCCGGTTACTATGGAAGCGGAATCGGTGACGCTTGTTGAAAATAAGAAACAACGTCGTCTGACAACCCCCGGAAAAGGAGTTCTGCAGGTTGTCACTCCAGTTGCCAAGGAAACGCTTCCCACGCCTTCAAAGAGTACCGGAGGGAAGAAGCGCGGTCGACCATCTAGTCGGATAGTTTTAAATATTTCACCATCTTCTGTTACCCTAAAAACAGACACTGAACGTAATTTTGACCAGTCTTTTAATGATACTCCTGCCAAACGTCGACGTCTGAACATTTCCGAGAGTGCTGACTTAGTTTAGTTATCGTGTTTTGTTTATAATTTATAGAATCTGATCTACGCCATCGTATGCATTACTATTTACTGTACGCTTAATTTTTATTGACGTGTGGACTATTTATAATTTGATTCATTCTTATCTGTAGAATTAATTATTGCAATTGTACATGTAACCTATTATTACTGTACACCTATTTTAGTATTTCTATTGAACTTATCTGTTGCGAATATTAGTTGTATTTTTTAATGTTCTAGTATTGTAGTATGTTAAAATTTCATGTTATTTATGCTGTAATAGGTGTTGCTTGTTTTTATTAATGGCAAAATTATAATTGTTGTTATTTTTTTTAAAGTTTATTAGGGATTCTATATGCGTATATTCCATAATGCATTAATATGATTATTAGTCGAAGTCATGAACAAAAGCGTCTGCAATTAGATTGGGAGATGCTAACAGCTCTAGTCATTAATGCTAAGGAGAATAGGTCCATCTTTAATAATAAATCAGGCTAGAATATATAGAAAAGCTACATTTTTGTGTAAGAATAATCCAAAGAGTTTAGATAAAACAACAGTAGAGTCTTACTAGGTAATGTTTGGCGTAAAGTATAATCTACAGTCTTAAGAATATATTTCTTACAATAAAAGTGCAAATTAAAATGAGATTAAAGATCATGTTGACGGATCAAACCAAATTGTAACTGTTTCAATGTAAATCTGGAAATTTTGATAATGGCTAATTATTGTTAGGTTCATATTTCCAAGCGTTTAATATGCTAAAATCAACAAAATTGCAATTTTGAGTTATATAAAAAGTCTTGAAATAGTTATTCATTTCTATAAAAATTATTGATGAGCCAGGTTGACGATGTCTTATGCCAACTAGTTTCTGAACATTTGTTGGACTACTTCACGATTTTTTATTTAATTTAAAAATGTTAAGTATTTATTTTCTTTGCATTTATTAAATTCTTTATATATAGTAATATTTAAAAAAATGAATTGATATCAAACAAAAATGAAAGTCAAGAAATGACCTCTAAAGCAAAATGATATTGATGATCTGTAGTACAGCCATTGAAGAAATAAAAATGGCGCCAAGGTTTAATTGTTATAGTTCATGCAGTTTAAAATGCATAAACATATTTGTTTTAAACATAAACTGAAACACATCAGTTTCGGTGGAAAAGTGATTCAGTCACACAGGGTTACGTAGAACAAAGCATAAAATGGACGTAGCGGCATCACTAAGCATTAGTTGGGAAGAATCTGGCCACAGGAAAATGCGCGGTGTGATGACAAATGACGCTCGAAAAGTTGGTCATATTAATAACTGTTCCAATTTCGTCCATTTATAGTGAGCAGCTGCTTATTTTATTAATGGACTTTGACGTTGTAGTGTTTGACATAATTTGTATATTGTCTAGTAGTTTTAAATGAAATAATTATAAATTACATACAAGTATTTGATAAAATTGCTAACACAAACATGTTTGTATGTTTGCCTTACATGTCAGCAAAGAAAAAACAAAATCGTCACATATGGTACAAATCTATATTTATCACGTAATCTTACTGCAGTTTTAATTATATTACCGATATAGTATAACATAAGTTCACCATTAAGTAATTTAACATTGATAGTGTTAGGTACTATTATAATTATTACGGAATTATGGTGTATTTTATTATACTTAAGTATATACACAAAAAAGTGCTATGTACATTATTATATATTATTGTTAATAAATAAAATATACAAATTGAGACATTTTATAAATTTGAAAAGTGCTGCAAATTGTATTGTTGTTAGACTTAAAAGAAAACGAGTTATACTTTTTTATTATTTAACTTCATAAAATATATCAAAAACATTACAAATGTCACTTAATAAACACACAATACACAATAAGTAGTTTTATCTACTGGATGTGCTTCATTTTAAAATTATTTTGTAGACTAACATATTATGTGATTATTTAGAAGTATGCTAAAATGAAAGCATAGGCATAAACTATAAATTTGACTTTTTCGTGTACTAATTTGTGCCATAATTTTGTAGAAAACAAAATTGTAATTATTTTTGAAATTGTAAGAATGAATTTATACCTAATTAAATTATATTATCGAAACACAATACTTAGGTCATTATTTGATAGTTAACGTTTTTTGTGATTGGCATTTATAGTGATAAAAAAAACTAAGCTACAGTTAAATGTTACAAAAATGTCACGTATGAAACAGGCCTAAATAAATTGATGATATTTTTTGATAATTTGAGTTACCTTCTGAAGTTTAATGATATATTACAATATGTTATAGGAAATATAATAGTATGTAATCATTTTAATATTGAAATTTCAACACCCATGTCGCTACAAAAGCCCTTTTTAGAAAAACGCCCATATATAAATCGAATTAGAATATACAATTATATAGACAGTGATAGAAAAGATAAGGTTTTCAAATGGAAGAATTTTTAGGAGTACAAAAATATATTTTAAAACAAATAACTATATGTAAATATTATGTATATATGAGTACAGTTTATAAAGTTGACAAATGTCAAAATGAGCTATATATTCTGCACAATTATTGATTTCTATATGGGCATAGACTATGGGACAGCGTTAGGCTTCCTTCTTATATTTTCGGATGCATTTCACTCCGCCGGCTTCCAAAGTCTGAAATGAAAGAAAAAAATGAAACAATTACTTCACTTACATTTAAAATTTTTAATTAGTAAATTATCTAAACACGTTAAAATGTAGTAAATATTTTTTGCAAAGCAAGGTTTCTATCTTTTTATTGTGGAATTAATAGGTATACGATGATACTACAATGCTACTCATAGTATTACCGATATGAAATTTATTTATTTTAATATATATATATACTGACCATAACGTAAAGGTCTCCCTGGATTTCACGGGTAATTGTACCCTCAGGATCTCCCTTCTGGACGTGGTGCAATTTTGTATCACTTTCTTTTGTGATAACGGACTGAAAAATGTAATAATATTCATAAAATCAAATGTAAATTACAGGTTTGCGCAATATTCACAAATGTGAAATTAAATTTTTTAGCATTTATATTAATAATTAAAAAATTTGCAATTTTTTTATAATTTGATAATTTGTTACATAAATTGAAATTATATTTAAATAATTGCATTAATTTAGTAAAAGAAAGTATAAACTATTTTAAAAAGAAAGAAATGCTAAAATTGTACAAAAAGTAATACAATTTAGGTATAATTCGGTATACCTACCTAATGTTATATAATTAATAAAAAATAGAAGCATTACTGTAATTCACATTTATGTTTTTTGCGAAAAAGAAAATCAGTATGATCATTATAGATACTGACCTTGACCTTACGACCATCGGCAGTCTCCTCATCAAACTCTTGACCCAATGTAAATTTGAGTTCGCTAGTCTTAAAGGTTGTTGAGGTCTTAATGACAAAATCATCCCCGTTAACGGTGACCACCTGTACTGGTGTGGCTCCGTTCGCCATTTTTCGCATCACCATGCCAACGCCTGAAGAGTGAGAAAAAGTGCTTGGTGTAAATATAATTGGAATAAATACGCGACATGGTATTTTGATTTTATAAAGTAATTTCAATAATATCAAAAATGAGTTTTTTTTCGGATTATGTAAACTTGAATATGTAGTATGGAATTTAATATATATTTTTATTTAGAGTAAATTTATGAAGATGATTATCAGTTAAAATTATTAAATACGTACATATTTTGGGTGGGTATCATAATACACTCTTCTAATATTTATAACTTAGTTAAAAACAGAGCAGTTAACTACATTATAGTTACTATTTTATAAACATTATAATTTAGATAAGACAAATCAATTTATGTAAAAAGGCAATGAAATGAAACATTGATGGGGATATTGTTGTTTAAAAAATAAATACACTATGCATTAATTTTCATACGTGTAAATTTCTGTTATATATGATTAGAGTTTTATATAATATAACGTTTTTTAGAGGATCTAATACTTTTTTTATATATAGTTTATTATGGTAGAATTATTTTATTAATTTATTGTGAATATTTGTTGATGCATATAAAGTTTTACTGTAATACATCAACTATTGTATTTTACAGTAGTTGTTAGTCGGACTAGATTTTTATATTAACTTTTATGATAAACGCAGTTATATCATGTTTATTTATGTATATTTAGAAAAGTATTTATAAATTGAGACAGTAGGTATATCTGTCAATTGTATATAAATGTCTGTAAATATTTATAGTTTTATGTGAAAGATATATTCATTGTATGAATTAAATGAGTAAATTCTTTTAATTTTTTAAAAATTATTCATGAAAGTAACAGAATAAATAATAATATAAATGTAAATTTGGAAAGAAATTTCAAATCATTTTAATAAATTATTAGAACTGAATAAGGTGTCTTACAAGTTAAATACATATAATAATGAATTTGAAATGTACAGTACATATACCTACATAGGTAAGTTTATGGCGTAATTTGAGAAAGAGCTCTACGAAGAATACTTAAATATATTTTCATGTTCTTTTTTAGCTATATAAAAACAAGTTGATACACATTTAAACTTATAAATAACGAATAAATAAACGTATCTGCTTTGTACATTTATAGCTGAATAATTTTAATTTAAAATTATGTAGAAGTTACATTATTTTTCATTCCAATTAATTAAAAATATAATTTTTATATTATTTAGAAATCAATAAAGAGACAAGAAAAATATTTTATATTTTGAAATGATTCTTTTTATTCCGATATTTTTTAATAGCAATATTCATTTAAAATATCTTTTATTTAATATTGTGAGTAGCTATAATTACATATATGTCTTCTTTAGCAAACAAAGTTAATTCTAAACGGCGTCATACGTTAAATAGCATAGATATTACGTAATTCTAAAAAATGAATTCAGCTTACCAAGAGCTTTCATGTATTCATCGAAGTTTTCGCTTTCAGATAGCTTCCATTTCCCAGCAAAAGCGGCCATAATTTTAGGATATTGATGAAGATGAAAAAACACAAATTAGACGACGAAATTCTATTGTGGTGCTCGACAATTCGTATAGCTACAGTTTATATACAAGCCTTACGCGACTGTATGTGGGGGAAGCCACGAAGAATATGAACAGAAAACTCGACACATGCTGTAACCGGATTGGTTAGTTGGTTTTTTTTCAACCCAAGTGTATTTAGGGTGATTTGCACATGTTGTAAAATCTATAGTAAATTTCACGATAAATCATTCGTAGTAGAAATTAAACATAATATACTCGGGTCAAAGTACATGTACACATATGTCTGCTTGCAGTGTATTATTCACTGTTACCCGCTATGTTTGAAAGTGATTTATTAAATTCACATAATAGTCTGTTACTTGATGATTTGCTTATTGGTTGAGCTACTGATATATACAAATTATGCAAAAAATATTAATAATTCGGTGTTCTAACACTGAGTCTGATGGGGTGACTCAACTATAAAATGTAAAATACACTGAGTATAATAAAACTAGTATTATACATCATTGTGTTTTGCATAAAGTAATGTACTTTGCTTACATACAACTATGTACATATATCAAAACAAAAAATAACAGCGTCAAAAAAATGAAATCCAAAAAACGAGCTCTTCGAAGGTATCTCGAAAAGTTAAAATAATTCTGATGATACCTAATTCAGACACCTAAAAGGTATACCTTTTATATGGGGTCAATTTCTTCAATGACTGAATTACGTATCATCATAAAGACTTTTTATATATGGGGCCTTTTATATATAAAGGTCTTTTGCTAAATCTTTGTTCTCTTATTTTTCTAAATTTTATATTTCCTGGATATAGGTTACATATTATCTGTATATCTATTATAATATGTTTTATTAACAGCATGCATTATAACAATTAATTCTTGGCATCTTTTTATATTAAGCTCTTCAATGGCTGAACTATATGTACTATCATCATTATTTTAACTTTTGTCTGTCTCATTTTATGGCTTTCATTTTTGTGACGCTGTCATTTTTATTTTTATTTTTATATCAATTGCATTTTCTGCAATTTTAATCTAATAATTTGATGCATAACAATATAAAAAATAAATTATAATTATATATAAAACGTAAAATATGGTACAAACATTCTGAAATTTAACGTAAGTCATATTTTTCAATAATATAAGTTATACCAAATTTTGTGGATTTTATTGGTATATAATTTAATGTAAAAGCTTGTATTTATATGAAAACGTAAATATTTTTTTATATCTTGCGGTATAAACTTTTCCCGCTTTACCTTGAATTAGTAACATTTTTATTTAATCTTATATGGCTTTCTTCCTAATGTTTAGTCTTCTTGTCACTACTAAGCTATTATTTCGAAACATGTTGTTAGTCAAAACTGTTGTACTACTTTTTGTATGAAATATTTAGGCTAAAATCGAGATACGGATATATGCAAAAAATATTTTCCACACTCTAGTCTGATTTATTAGTGGTCAAAGATATAGGCCTACTCTCAGAGCTGTTGGCATTTCTCAAGCTGATCTTTGACGCTCTTGTTCATAGAAAAATGTTTACTACTGTTTACTACGACAATTATTATTCCTATTATTATTATCTGTGTTCTTTTTCTTGGATACCACATCATCTAATAATCCATTAAAATTTACTTTGTCGATATCACAGAGTAATAATCATATATATATAGATCAACTATAATATTTTAAGTATATTTATATATATGGTAATACCTAATAGATACTATCCATACTCTATGATCGATATAATCCATATAATCGATATAATAAAATGGCAGTTTTTTTAATTTTTCAATTTAGCTAATCACCAAGTACCTAATTCTGTTTAGAGTGAGAACCGAAAAATGTCAAAAATAAGTTTTAAAAGTCAATAAAATGTTTGAGTATTATAGATGATCAGTCAATATATATTGACTGAATACAAACGTCTGAAGTATAAAGAGTTTTCTTTTAAATGTTTGCAAAACTGCAAATGTAAATTTTAAGTTTTACATATATAAATGATAGAAGTCAATTGAAATTTATTTTATAATTTCAAGTATAAAAACATAAATAATGAATTTTGGCAACGTAACATATATTCTGACAATATATTCTGAAAACAAAAAGTTAAACACTAAATATAAAATATAAAATAAAGGAAAAATAATCATAACATTTATAATGTATAAAATTGTTTGTATTTATTTAATGTGGTGAAATATATTGCGTTATTTAATTTATTTTAATGTCTTATGATCCCTCAACATCTGGCCTTCATCTTCCTTTATAAAATAAAATGTTTTAAGAAAAAATTATAAAAAAGATATCTGGTGGTACCAATTAAACATTTTTATTGACTAATAAATACTCAAAATCAATGTTACAGGTCTAATTCCTTCGTAGATTAGGTTTAGTACCTTGATTGGTAATTTACTTTGTACCTTGCTTTTTGTACTTTGCTTTCCTATTTAGATAATTCTCGCAAAATGTTACTTTGCCCCTTTAACTTAATTGTCTTGTTTATTACTATGTGTAAAAATAGAGAGGGGCTGCGCTTTTAAACAATAATTCTATTATTCTAGGATTAATTATAGGTGTATTTAGCCACATATTATAGTCGTGTACATATTACGCATATTAATATATACTACAACTAGATAAGCTAAAATAATTAATTTTTAATCCATACTGAATTATACTTATGTTTCCATACGGTATATAACTACGTTGATACTCTATAAGAGTAATTATACAAAGAGTGTTCACTCTTAAATTCGGCATGCAGTTCAATACTACTATTAACATACCTAAAAGCTTATGCAAAATATTATTTTAAAAACTGAGAGCAATTAAATCGTGTATGTAGTGAAACAGTTTGAGATATACAGGTAATACATTATTTATTATAGACAACTTACGCATGTTAAAATTGTATGAATGTATATATTGGTTCATAAAATTAATTTAATCAAAATATTTAATTCTACTTTTTTCCCACCCATTTACATCAAATTTAGTAAAATAAAACAATTTTTTATCTAGGAAAATTTACAACGCGATGTATATGAAATCGATAAGAATTAACACTCTTTGTATAATCAATACTCTATGTTACCAATAGTTTACTGGTTAAAAAAGCAATAGTTAGGCTTTTAAATTATCGATCGAGTGGAAAATCCGACTTGGCACGTTTGAGCTGTCATGTTTATCTATGATCTTGACCATTTTACGTAATAGAATACCTCAAAGTTAAACTTTCTTTTTTTATAGAAATATACATAGAGATAAGAATACTTGCGTAATTCAATTATTATAGAAACAAATCGTCGAATTATATTTTACATTTCTTTAAACAAAGTTTCAAATATATACATACGTACTATATTGGAATTGTTTTTGTAATCAATGAAATATTTCAATTGAAATTAAACGAAGTGTACGTATATACATTACAATATATATTATATATATAAATATGGATATAGCCAAAAATAACAAATAATTAATGTACAATTTAAACTTATAGTTTAGACTCATTTGTAAATAATTATTTAAATATAAATTGTACTTTACAGAGACACAATTACTAAAAGAACCAAAGCCAAATACCGTTTCTTCCAATTTGTATTGATTAATAATGTTCTGTGTACAATCATAAATTTCAGATGCTCCAAATTCCGCTTGTAACATAAGCAAGACGATGCAAGCAGCATATTTCATAACTGTAAAATTAAAAGCACCTGTGTCAATAAAAAAAGGAGATAACGGAGAAATAAAAAAGTAAATAACAGTAAAATACGAACTAAAGTGAACAGATGTGTTTTTTCTTCCAAAGCATAAGTGTCAAAAATATGTACTACAAATTTGTTGTTAATAATATCCGCATGTATAGGCATATTAAACCAATTATTTTGGACAACTCATAATTTGGATTTATTTATTCACGATAATTTATAAAAAATATGCCACAACGAAATAATTATATGCAATATTTGTTTAAATAGAAAATAACAAAATAAATATATTCGACATTTCAACTTACTTAACATGTCAAGAATTAAAAGTTTTCAAGCGACTGATTTGACAAAGAGCTGAGCTGAGAACGTTTAATTTTTGATATAGTATTGAAAACAAAATGAATATATTAGAAGCTTATATACATATACCGTTTATTGTTAACGACTGAAATAAGAATTAATCGGAAAGCTATTAGCCAATAAGAATAGTTTTCAGCTTGGTTCGAGCACACTTGAGCGAGATAATATCTCAGACTACACATACATATGTCAAGATTTTGGTATAACATATATTACTGCGTATCATTGGTTTGGCGTCTATAGTACTATGTGTGTCATAGATATTTATTTACTGTGTAAATGTAGTTCGGTTTTATGAATAAAATAAAGCAAAGCAAAAGAAAATTGCAACTTGTAGTACAAAATCGCAAGGTAGATATTTAGAAGTTTAACTACCACAATAGTTAAAGCTCCAGAAAATTGCAAAAAGTTCCATTCAGTAAAATTCCTATAAGAAGGGTAAATTGTAAAGATCAAGACAGACAAAATACATTAAAATATAATTTCATGCTACTTTTGACTGACACTTGTATTACTAGTAGTATGAAGACATATTTTTATATATTTATATATCATATCTTTACAATTTACACCACTTAGGCATTTTACTGAATTTAATCAAGTCAAATAAATAAATAAGCACACAATTGACCAAATGAAGTCATTTTACTTATACGAGTAAAAGGACAAAATTATATAAATTATGTGCAGCGTGTTTGTTTTATGTATATGTGTTCTAGCTCTTCAAGTAGAAAAATGAACATTAAATTAAAATTAAAACTATAATATTATTATTGTATTACACAATAAGCTAATAATGTAACTGACTTGTCTGCTTGATAATAATAATAATAATAATAATAATAATAATAATTATTATTATTATCTAAACATAAACGACAGTCTACAACAGTAAACGTATCGCAAAAATGAAAGCCAAAAAACGAGCTCCTCAAAAACAAAAAAACATGATATTGATAATATGAAAGGCAGCCAATAAAGGAATTGATACAAAAACGGCGCCAAGATTTAATTGTTCGAAGTGTGATTTAAAAACTAAGTTTCTCTCTTAACTATTTTTGTTTCACATTAGAAAACGTGCCCCACCTTGCTTTGTCATTGTACTGACTGTGTATATTAGCTAATATCTGTTTCATTATTCCAAACATATAAACCGTTGATTTTAAACACCTTTTTGAAAACATGAACTACTTCTTAAAGACACTGCCTATGTTATACTTGTGTCAAAATACAGTTTTTAACCTAAAAAGTTTCACAATATCCAATATAATATTAAGAGCATTATTTTACTATTTTTCTACTTAATATGACAATTATTACTTTTGTTTTATTCATGCAGCTACATATGCTATAACATAAAATACTGCACTTTAGTTAACTGTTACTCCGATTAATGTACTGATGTTGTATCATTTCTTATCTCCCATGTATTTCCATATTCACTATTTTTTATAGAGATTATACCAAAGATTATATACGAATCTATTATATTCTTCTACATAATATAATCTTTGGGTTATACAAAGTAATGAATTAATTATCAAATGCTGTGTTTAATTCAAACAATAAAAACATACTTTAGCATGAAAGATATATGCAAAACACATAATACTTATATAATGTGGTGTAAAACTTTTATTATAGGCTCATAAATAGTATACAAGTAGTAACAATTATATTTCTTTACTACAATTAGACTATAATGTTTAAGTTTTCTTGTAAAAAAAGGTTATTATGATTAAACCTACATAAAAATAAATATGCAAGGCTTTGTTGTTAACAAAATACTGCAGTTTCTTAACTGCTTAATGACTGGCTATTCAAACATACATGTTGAGCTGCAATTCCATTACAATGGAAAATCGTAATCTATAAAATATGTTGTATATGAATAACGAAAAAATATATACATATATGTACAATAGTTTCTTAAATGCGATTACTTGTATCATGGTTGTTGTCTGCTGATGATTCATTATCTAACTGTCCAAACTTGAGCTTGAATCCCGACTCATTTGGTCCGAGTCAACTTTTAATTGTTCGTTAGTTTCCTTTTTCTTGACATTCATCGTGGTGGTTTCTGCTGTTTGTCCGTAAAAATATTTTGATAGACTGGCTCTGGAACATACTTAGAAAAGATATCACGGATGTCAGTTCTCTCCACTTCCGTTATATTACTTTCCGTGGATTTTTCGGAATTTTCACTGATATCTCTAAATCGGATGTTGTGTAAGCTTTTTCTTCCACTTCTATGTCCTCCAGTATTTTCTGGCTTAGTTGGTTCAATATTTAAAGTTTCCAGAATGTATTCTGGTACGTATCTCTTGAACACGTCGAGCTAGCGACTCTTGTCTGTGATGTGGGAGTCCAAGTCTGATCTGTCTCTATCGGAGATGTCACTATATTCTAAGCTGAACTTGGAGTCGGAGCTATCACCTGTCCTGCGCTGATGTGTAGTGACTGAGGGAACAGAACGTTGCGTCATACAGTCACGAGATCCCAACTGAGTCGTCTTCCCTTCCCGCGGCTTGAAAAGAGAGATACGATATCAAAGACCAAGAAAGAAGTACGACCAATAAACTGCATCGTTTGTTAACATGTTCATTATACAAAATACACCATGATAGATTACAAGAATGGAATAGTCTTTTAACTGAAAAGAGTCTAAATATGAATTTTTAACATTTTTAACTTATACGAGGCAGTCAGTTTTCAGTTAATGGTTTAGCTAAGGTCAACTCTTAAATGTTACCGTTAGTCAGTTCTAATGAGCCATCTGAGTCAATAATCTGAAAGCTAACGGTAAATGTTTTCAAAACAGTTTTCATTGTCTCCAAAGCGTCCTTCATTGTATTCATGTGTGTTATAATATGTCAAGAAGTAATTTGTAAAATGTTGTATATTTTTCTACATTACCATGAAATGTCTTATCTTAAAATATATTGCACACATTTTTCAATTGTTATGTTTTGATATATTTGACTGATAATACTAATTTGTGTGTGTTTACAGACATAGCACGACAAGTAAGATTGGAAAACCTGAATCTGTTTCTAGATAAGGATGCAATGATTAACTTGTATTCAGTTCACTCACTGTAAGATTAGTGGGTGCTTCGCATAATATTTCTGCATTTCAAATGTTGATACCTAATATAAATTATTATTAGCCAAAAATGGCAAAAAGTGTGTTAGCTCATATCATAAAAGAATTGAAATAAGCGCAAAATGTGTTA